>APFE030263696.1:42939-62746 GCA_000404065.3 Pinus taeda
CTCACAATATCTCCCGCCACCCCCACCCTCACAATACTCGTCACACACCTATGTAAAGGTACATAGCATGCATATACCATGATCGAAGGATGGAATTCATGTTGGAGGATTATCGTTGTTGCAGTTAAAAATGAAATCACTCCATTCAAGGAGTGATGGGATGCCCGTTCACTAATTTTCTAAGCTCTAAGTTACAACGTCACTATCTATTGATATTCTTGCTGTAGGGATTCCATGCAATGTATGTTACATGTAATGCTTAATTAGATATTAGTTTTACTTTTAGTAGGGATTCCATGCAATGCATGTTACATGCAATGCCGGGAGCATTCATGAGAGAACAATTGTTTCAAATGGGTACTTTCTGATTTAGATAAATTATTTCGATAATGCTTTTGTTGTTTTAACTTATTGTATTTAGTGGTTGTTTGTAGTTTTGAATAAGGATTTGGTGGTTTTCCAAAAAATATTATTTGTTTTTTGTTTTTGATTTTTGGAAAAAATTTATTCGTAAAAGTTTTATTTTTGTGAAATCAAATTGACCATTTAAGTTTGTGGATATCTTTTTTGGAGTAGAGTATGAGTGCTCATTTGTGTTGGTGATGATTGAGAATAGTCTTTTTTTTTTTTTTTAATGTGTTACTGATTGATGGGATCATGCGGTTATGGAGAAGAAAACTTATGAATCTTGAGTAATTTTTTTGAAGTATGAAATTAGCTCAAAATTATAGTTTTCATCACGTTTATAAATAGCAGGTTGAATGAGTTTTACATAGTAATGTGTTGCGTATTTGCAAGTGAAGGTTGACATATGGGAACTTATCCATATTACATAAGGTATGGATGAGGTGCATACAATAAGGATATACAATCCTTAATCCTCAGTGGCCATTAGTGTCTAACCATGAATAAACATGATTGAGTTAATTAGATATCTCCCATGTCACATTAGTTTCACCCACCATGAAAATGTGTACTTCAAGGGTTGGAGTGATCCTAGCCTCACCCTTGGTATGCTTTGTATGGGTATGGTTGAGAAGGGTTGGAGCAATCATGGCATCATCCTTTAGATCAACGTTGTTTGAAATTCATTAGTCTAAAATATTCTTTATATACATGGAATACAAAAAATGGTATTAAAAAAATAGAAGTGTACTAATGGAAGTATTATTCATATAGATAGTTTCACTTATTTAATTATAGGGAACATCCATGGGAAAAATTGGATTGATTTTATTAAACATGCTTGAAATATAAAATAAAAACTAGAGATATGCATTAATAAAAATAATTTGTCTCTTAAAAGTGAATTATCACTCATACACACCAAAAGAGTTGGAAAATATAAGAGGAACATAAATGAGTAAAATAAGAAATGTAATTGGAAACTTTGGATGAATATGAAACGTTTAAGTTAATGAGAGACTAGAACTATGCAAGGAAGAGACACGTTAATGTCTTAATAATTAAGAATTTTTGCATGAGAAGGCATGTGACATTTTACACAACTACTAAAATAATAGAGGGAAGGTCACCATGGGAGTCACCTTATGCTCCCTAATGTTAAATTTTTTATCTAACTTTAAATTTTTTTATGGTGAAATGGTGGACAAATTTGTCTTTACTGTGTTATAATATTAAATAAGTTTGGTTTGGGAGTGGGGGCTCCATATCTAATTAATTTTTTTTCTTATCTATGGATGAAGAAATTAGGCCAATTCACTATTTCTATTTTTCACACTCCCAATGGTGATACAAAAAATTGGAAAAGAAATAAAGGAGATACTTGTTATCAAAAACTCACAACAAATTTCCATACAAGCTTTGCATGTTAGGGATTCCAAGGGAAGAGAAGTACCCTATGGGTGTGGTAGGGTAGACAATTAATAAAATCAATTTAGTTGGAATGAGAGAATATTGAAGCTAATTATTGGAGAAATCCATTAGAGAACCTTGGAGATAAAGACTAAAGAATAAGGGAATATACAACCATCTAATAAAATGTATGATAATTTAGATTGGAAAATCTTCAAGATAAATACCAAAGAAGAAGGCCATATAAAACCATCTAATAAAAGTTATGATAATTTGGAAAAAGTTATCTTGCATTGTTTTGTGATTCAAAAAATTTCCTTTGGGGTTTGGACTCCATAAAATTATGAAATTGAAGAAATATTTGTTTGGAAATGTTAAAAACTATTTTAGAGCTATTAGAAGAGTCTTCAAGTTAGCATTAATATTTGTAGAGAACTTCATTCCTTCAACAATTTGGGAATTTTTTGGGAAAATATGTAGGAAGTTTTGTATGGGATTATACATATGTGCATGCCCTATAGAAGGATAACATGCATGCATTTAGAAATGTTCACATACCGTAAAAGGAAAATCCACATGTTGTGTGTAGGTTATCATAAGGTGGCCTATGCACATGTCCCGTTGCCACTAATTCATGCAACAAATTGGGTTTTAAGGGAATATGAAGGGGGTTTACTTATGTTGTCTATGTATTATTTAAAAACATAGATACATTAACTTTGAAGTTTCATAGCCTCATATAAGAAGTCATTATTTGTTATCTTTGATTGATTTACTTCCATATAACTGAGTTTGAGGAGTGTTAGCTTGCTTCAAAGTCTTGGGGTCAACCCTATCCTATACCTTGTGATTTTTTTCTTAGTCAAAATATCAATTGTTGTGTATAGAGTTAATTAGGTTTATAAAAAGGCACATACATAGTGAAGAGTCCCAAGATTGTTCTCCCATTTAAAGAAAGGATGGTTTCATGTTTTATGTGAAATAAAAATAAATTACTAGTATTGAAATTGCATTGTAGATGATTTTATGACTATTTGATAATTGAATAAGAAGTTTAATCGAAAAGGCTTGTTATGGTTAGATAGTGAATCTTATATTATATAGTGGATTATTAAATTGTATGTGTATTGTTAACACTCCATAATTTCCCAAGGGTGTGAGATAAACCTAGAGATAACCACAAAACCACTTTGGAAGATGGGATCTAGCCCTTCCAGCTTCAGAGAGGGATATCTCTATAAAATTTAGATTTATTGTTTTAGAATATTAGGCTAGTTGTGAGCTATGAGTTTGGTTTTTTCACAGATTTGGTTGTAACTGCAAGGAAATACCATTGGATAATGGAATCATAAGTCTTAGAGTGATCAAATGCAAGAATGCCAGAATAGATGTAACAAGGCAAGGTAGGTAGGATTTTGGATCTTTAGAGCATTTATGGAATGAATGAGATGAAAAGATTTAGATTTAATTAAACATAGAGCATACTAGGATGAATTCTATATTTAATATCAATGTGATAACATAGATATTGTTTATAAGCCAGAGCAGAGTGTATTTAAACAAGTTCAACCCTTAATTTTATTTAACCAATGAATACATGAATGCATATGGAAAACAAGGAAAATAACAATTTCACAAGAGACGAAACATCACCAATTTCCTGTCACAGGAATCCTGGAACACCTTTCTGTATTAATGGAAATGATCAATTCATTACATGAACAAATTTACATCAAGGATCTACTTTATTCATAACACTTTGTACTTCGAATTATGAAGTATTTATAAAAAATCATCAAAATATATTGATTTAAAATATCAATATTTTCCTACAAAATATCCTAAAACTGTTTTCAAAAATAGTATAGGAATATAGGAAACAAAAACCGTTGAAGCTCTGGAACTGACTTCAAGGATTGCTGGTGGTGACTTGACCTAAAAAAACTTTTGCTTTATTGCTAAAGATGAATACCTGTTTTACTCAAGAATTTGACAAAGTTTATGCCATTTGTCTTCATCTAGGGTGGAAAATTTAATTAACTTTCTATAGGTTTCATCCACCTCAGTATATTTTTGGAAAGTAGGCTTGACTATAAAGAGATGCTTTATTTCATGTTTGATCAGTAAGTCGAATTTCAAACATTCCATGAAAGCTTTACCTGTAATGGTTCCCTTTATGGTGGAAAATTTTGATTTGACTTTTGCTAGGGAATACAATTTTTTCTGGTAATCCTCTAGCTTAACTAACTTATCTTCAATTCCCTTCAAACTTGGAAGCCCCTTCTGGTGCAGTATGTTGCATTTCTTATGGAATTTTTGAATACTAGACTCCAAATTGTGACACTTATTCTCTGTAGCATTAAATTCCTTTTTGTAAGAATTCTTCTTACCTCAAGTATTGTTTCAGTTCTGTTAGTGATCTCATATTCCTCCAGCTCTTCCTTGGTCTTTGAGTTTAGAATTACGATTAAGTTAATGGCTTCACTAGGTTTTTGACCCAAGTTTTCCTTTATCTCTTCTATGATCTATTTTGATCTTAGTACCAATTTCTCCTGCTCAAAAATTATTTCGATGGAGGGCTAGATTTCAACCATACATTCATTGATTTCCACCCAAATGTTCTCCTTTGCTTGTGCAATTGTCTAGGCCATGAAAAATTCATTCTCTAACTATTAAATTTTATGAGTTAGCCTATGAGTCTTTTGAAGCTCTGCCACATACACATTATTAAATTTTTAATTTATGTTCTTGAAGGTTTTTAAGTTGAGCCTTCAACTTTTCAATCTATTGGCCTCTGATAGACAAGTCTTCCATAGTTTTGATTAATTCTCCCAATGTATTTGTATACTGTATCTCTATTCTAGTAACTTCTAAAGTAGAAGCCCCTAGTGTTGATGTACCAGCAACTGGGATTGTTGTGAGAGGAACGACTACTAAATTAGTCAACTGTTGTTTCTCTTTTAGTAGCTTCCCAATTCTAGTCTCCATTTGTTTAATCTGTCTATTTCGTTCAATGATAATTTTAAACGTGTATTTTCTCCTTCTCTAGTTGGCCAAATTCCTTTGTCTGGGGATCTTTAGTGGATGGAAGTTTAAGTTGTTTCTTCAAGGCTGCAATGTCAACATTTTTTCTTTTAGAAATTTCCTCATCTACTTTTACATTACTGGGCTCATATCCCAGTTTAATCACTAAATCCTCTAAAGACTTTATCTTAGTGTCTTTAGCTAGAGAAGGTATTTTCTCTAAATTCAATTGAGAGTGAATGTTGTTGACTGATGCCTGAAGTTTGGAGGCATCCATTGCTGATTTTGTCAAGGTGGAATACAACATCTCACCCGGTTTCTTGTGCAAATACATCTGATCAATAGGATGGATTTGATCAATATTGAAAGAAAAAATGGACTTCTTGTACTCATATGAAGTTTTAGGAAAAGGAACCCGAGCTTCTAAGAAAGCTATTTTCATTTTCCCTTCCTTAGTGTTAAAAGCATAGAGAAGTCTGTGCTGAGATGAAGTTGTTTACTTCCAAAATTGAGAATAGGTGGTTTCTTTCAGGAGTTCATTTTTCTTCTTTATTTCCTTATACTTAGCAAATATACTTGGTTCAACTTGATCATGAGCCATTTCTCTTGATTGATATGTTTCCAAAGGTTCTTGAGAGGCTGAAGATGATGGTGATCCTATGAAAACGTCTTCAATGCGAGGGAAAGTAGAAGTATAAGGGCTTGTCAAAACTATTCTAAAATGTACATTTAATTCCTATGAAAAATCTTCTACTAGATTGGTTTTTTGCCTCTTCTTATATATTTGAAATTCTTTCCCATGAATTTCTGTGATTGAAGGGGAAACATCATCCCTTGGACTTTTATCTTGCTCTCCTTGGGGCACTGGTATATGTGATGTCATTGTAGAGAGTACTTGTTCTTCTGCCTCCTGCAATTTGTTTTCCAACCATTGATCTTGATTCCTACATTACTCAATTTCAAGTCTGGGAGTATGAGTGTAGGGATTTTCTGCTCTCCTCTCAACTTTGATATTATTCCCAAAGGGTCATATGACCAAGTGAAACTGAGTTTAAGTTTCATCTGTTTGAGCAAAATATCCGCTTCTTTTGCTTTTTTCCTCATATTGCAAATGAAACGTCCAAACTGTGCTTTTATTTTGAACTGATATTTCCTCTTGGTTGTTACAAAGTGTAGATCATCCAAATTGATCATTTACCTAATATATTCTACTGCAAGTATTCCAATAGGAACAAATTTAGGCAATTTATACAGAAGCGATTCATAACCATACACCCTGAACTCAGTGTAATTTTGATATAGGTACCATTCGTCTGCCTTTTTTCTTCATTGAGATGTAGATTCTCTTAATCTTAGGTCCATTTCTCGGTTCAACATCACTTTTAAGTAGGCAGGAAATTGTGTACAAAAACTAGTATAAATAATCACTGAATGTGAATTCATTGGTATGCTTCCTTACCAAGGAAGTCCAATGAATCACATATTGTGCATTTCCCTATTCATCCAAATTTTGTAATGGAAATTGAAATCTGTCTTCCTAATGGAATAAGAACAAGTACACTAAAACTGAAGCATGTTTGAAGACTCCTTCTATAGAAAACTTAAGGAACTGCTCATGGATGAACTCTGCTAAGAATTCACTGTAATTAAAAATGATTGAAGGGTTTTTCTTCTATTGAAAACAATGATAGGAAATATATGATGGCTTCATCAACCCATTGATTGGATTGATAACCCAATAAACAAGAAACTATAGAGATGATTTGCTTTGTCATTTCAGGGAACATGGAGGATGGAGAAGAAGGGGTTGTCCTCAACAATTGGACATCCTTAGGCATAAATGTCTCAAATATTTTGGCTCTGTGAGGGAAAGTGAGGTTTTTGTAGAGTTCCTTGAGGGAATCTATTGAAAAAGGTTTCAAAGAGGTTGAATTATGGATCTGGAGCATTTCGAAAATCGAGTTAGGGTTAATTGTGAAAAGGATGTCATTGTCCTAGGATACAATTTCTCTTTGGATGGATATGTACCAGAAGTGGAACCATGAAACAAATGCACGAAGATGATGGGTCTGAGGAAAAATTGATTGAGGTAGGAAGGAGTCCCACAAGCCCAATTCATCATTAAGATCAACATATTTTTGTTTTAGCCAATTGTGGAGTTCGTAGAGATCGAAATCACAATTAGTTTCAATGATTTTGTATTGTTGATCCACTAAAGGCTGATGGTCTAACTCAATTATAGGGGGAAGCATAGGGTTGTCCCCTGTAGCTTTTGACTTTCCTTTAGAAGACATGTTTGAAGCAAAGGAGATGGAAAACAATGTAATTACTTGAAAGTGGTTGGAGGCAAGGTTTCTCGGCTTGATGAGGATGTAGTAGCAGTAGCATATTCACTGTCATAGGGTTTGCAACGAGATCGCAAAAGGAAAGTTAATTGAATGGGGTTCTCGTTCTCTTATTGGCAATATCAATTACCATTGACAATTGTCCATTTAATGGAGTGGATTTATTATTCAAAGAACGATTATGTCCTTAACAGGTATTAATGGTTGCATGATAAGCAGGGATGTGGCAGGAGCACGGGTGGAATGGAAAGGGGAAGTGCCATGTGGAGGGATCAGATTGAAATGGAGAGGGAAGGGACATGCCACTTGGTGGGAGAGGGGTGGAGTGGAAATAGTGGGTTAATGGCTATTTTTAGGCGGAGGAAGGAAAAGCAAATTTTGGGGGGGGGGTGGGGGTGGGTGTGAGCAGTAAATAGTTTTAGGTGAGGAAGTCCACCAGGGAGTGCCGCATCGCAAAAGTTGGATTTAGAAAATTATATTTTCAGACACCCCGCTTCATTATTCGTTGAAGGGGCAGGGGTTCAAAGCGATCATCTGCCATTGATCTAGGTGGGTTAGATCATAGTCATTGACTTCAGCTCGAACATTATTACATAACAATAAAATATAAAGTATCAAAAACAACTTTATTAACATTTGATTAATCGTGAATATACTGTGCGATTAAACTAATTAAACTCCATTATTAAACAACTAATGCGGAATTTAAACTAGCAACACATATTTTTATTTTCTAAGGGGTTTTTCATCATATTTTTTTAATATTTATATCTATTTTTTTTTAATTGAAGTGGCATTTCGGCGAGCTTACTTACTTTTATTTTCTAAGGGGAATTTTTCATCATGTATTTTTTTATTTAGTTGAATATATATCTATTTTTCTTTTATTTTTTCATACATATATCACTTTTTTTAATATCCCCTTTTCATTTATTTTCTTTTTCTTTTTTTTCTATTTGTCATCGGAAATAATTTGCAGATAAAATATTATTTACAACCACTCATAGCATGAAATTCAATAGATAATCATCAGATTATCCTATAAGTTATAGGACCTTAACAGTGGCTCTAATGGGGATGGCATCCTCCCTGCGAGGTGCCAAGAACACTGTAGATCAATATCCTTTTTCCATTAGGTATCCTATCCTTATACTGTAACTGAATTGATATTTACAACGACTTGAATGAAACAATTACCTACTCTAGAAGAAAATAGTGGTTGAGTAGTTTTCCATTGACAGGTCCTCCTGGAAGTCCTTCTCCAGTCAAGTCCTTTAGAAAAAATGCATTGTTTCCTTTGAAAGCTTCAATTTTATAGGGTCCCTTCCATAAATTGTCAAATTTCCCATGCTTACCTTTTCTTCATTTCTTGAGTCCCATCTCAATACAAGGTCATCTAATTAGAATTCATCTTCTTTGGTCCTTTTGGCATGGATCTTTTTTATTTTTTCCTTAGTTATCTAGGTTTTGTTGTAGATTTCCTCCCTAGTTTGATGCAATTGTATTATTTGATTTATCCTTCTTTGTACATCATTTGGCTCGAATTATGATTCCTGCAATAATTTTAGCACATGGATTCCTAGGGAAGTAGGAAAAATTGCATCCAATCCATATACTAGTTGGAAATGATACATTCCAATATACTTCTTAGTGCTAATTCTATTAGCCCAAAGAGCATTAATCAACTTCTTGTGCTAGGATGTTTTATTGTCCTGTAATAGTTTCTTAATAATGTTGACTAAACTCTTATTTGAAGACTCAGCTAACCCATTCCATTTTGGGTGATAAGCATCAGAGTGTCCTAAATTGATGTGATACTTGTGGAAAATATCAATCATTCTCTTTTATTTGAAGGCAACAACATTGTCAATAATGATTTTATGTGGACATCCAAATCTGGCAAGAATATTACCTTCTAAAACCTAAATGATTACAATGTCTGTAGCTTGTCTAGTAGGAATGACCTCAATCCACTTAGTGAAGTAGTCAGTGGCTGTCAAAATCAATTTATGTTGAACTGAGGAGCATGGATGGATTTCTCCAATGAAATTTAGGCCCCATTGTTGGAAAAGGAACATCAACTGAAGTGGGATTTAAAGGTAATGACGAAAGTTTTCTCTTGCCTTCAAAGATTTGGCACTGATGGCATGCTGAATATCTCTTATAAATATCTGCAAACAAGGTAAGCTAGTAGAAACCAACACTCAGGATTTTGTTGGTTGTGGTCTTCCAGTAAACTTTTCCTCCACGGTCTCCTTGATGAAATTATTCTATAGCCTTGTTTGCTTCATCATCCAATAAATTTTTTAGCAAAATACCCCCTGCATCTTTCCAATACACATTTTGATCTAAAATGTAGAATTTCATAACTTTTAACTTTAGAAATTTGTCTTTTGTTTTTGTTAAACCAAGAGGAGCTTGTAAATTTTGTAAAACAAAGAGAATCTTTTCATACCAAGGAGAGATAGAAAATGCTTCTGATACCTATGGAATTGTCTGCTCTTCTTGTTCATAAAGTGAAATTATAAAATTTATGTCTAGTGCATGGAAATTTGACTCAACCATTAGCTTAGCCAATCCCTAACCTTTGATGATCTTAGTAGGTCTTACTGCAATCCATTTTCCTATTTTCCCATCTGGATTAGTCTCAGTGAGGATATCTTTCACTACAACACTTGGAACAAATGCAATTATATGGGAATGGAGAATGTACACCCTAAAATATTTCAATTCTTTATTAGAGAAAAGGCTTGTTTTTCCATAATATTGTACTTTAAGGAGGAATCTATCAAATCTCTACTGAAGAGAGTTATAGGTTGTTCAAATCCTTCGTTGTTTTTCTACAAGAGAATTGTTGCAATGGTGTGTTTAGATGCAAAAGAGAAAATCACAAAATATTTTATAAAAGCAAGGCTAATCAAAACAGGAGCAGTTGTCAAAGCTACCTTTACTTCACTAAAATATTTTTTAGCTTCACTATTCTATCTTATTTAAGTATCTTTCTTCAACATGTTTGTGATTTCCCTCAAGATCTCAGCTAGGTTTGGAATGAAACTTCTTAGGAAATTTATCCTATTGATAAAAGACTGAACTTTTTTTTTGTTCCTGGGAAGATCAATCTTCATTATGGCTTCAACTCTATTGGGGTCTATTCTGATACCTTCTTTTGAAATAATGTGGCCAAGTGGTTTTCCTTCCTTTAAACCAAAAATATATTTTTTGGGGTTTAAGGAAATCCCATATTTCCTGCATTTTTCAAAAACCCTCCTCAAGTGTAGGAGGTGATCTTCCTTTGTTTTGGAAAATACAGTAACGTCATCTAGGTAAATTAAAATGAACCTATCATTCTCAATAGCGAATGCAATATCCGTTTCTATCTGAAAAATGGCCCCTGCATTCATAAGGCCAAAGGGAATTTTTACATACATAAAGGTTCCCCAAGGTGTAGTAAAAGTTGTTTTATGTTTATCATAAGGATGCACCAAAATTTGGTTATATATTGAGAAACCATCCAACAAAGAAATTATGCTGGAACCAACTACTTTTTGTAAGATATGATCCATTTTAGGTAGGGGGTAGTTGTCCTTGAGAGAAACTTTGTTCAGATTCCTAAAATCTACATAGAGCCTTATTTCTCCTGTGTTATTTCTTGTTGGCACTAGATTAGACAACCATTTTGAAAATCTCAAGGGTACAATGATTTATGCATCAAATAATTTTTTAACTTCCTTTTCTATCAAAGGTAACAAAACTGGATTACCCTCCTTAATTTTTGCATGAAGGGTTTTTGGTCTTCTTTGATGGGAATGGTATGTTGTATGATACTAGTATCATATGATTTTAGATCTTCATAGCTCCAAGCAAACACATCAAAAAATTCTTTTAATATCTCATTGTATTCATGTTTTTCTTTAGGAGCCAAGGATTTGGATATCTTTACAACCTTAGGACTTTCCTCAGTACCTATATTATAGTCCTCAACCTCATCTCCTACAAGATCTATTTTTGGCTTTTTGGCTACATCGTTAAAATCAAACATCTCTTCTAATGGCACCAATCCTCTTGGTAACACATTGTCTTTTTATTATAGAACCTCAAGTGCCTCTGAATTATCATTGGTCGCATTTAACATTATCTCAATCATATTCTCATCCACATCATTATTTGCATCAACATGTACACACTCAAATTCTTCTTTCAAATGTAAAAAGTTTTCTCCCTGCTTATCACTATAAAAAAATTGCCAATATCTCACATTATTTGGAACAGTTGGCCTGTGTTTCACTTTCACCTCATATTTTCTATTGGGATGGAATGAAATTTACAAGCACGGATTGAAGTAGCCAAAGGATAATCTAAGATATTTTTCCCTCTATGGATAACAAACGATTGATATTCAGGAAAACATTGCAGAAAATCTAAGATTGCATTTCTATAGGCTCTTAGTTTAGGGTGTTTAGCCGAGTACTCATCTTTAATTTGGTTAATGAAGTTATTTGAAATGGAGTATATTAGTAATGTTGTGCTAATTCCCCATTCAGAATAAAACCCAAGATTCTTATCATTTTCTTATTAAGTGCTTAAGGATTCACCATTTGCTTAACTAGCTTATTCCCATGAGATTTTCTTATGTAAATGTTATAAACAATTTAACATAAAACATATGTTGAACAACAAAAAAATAACATCAAAGAACATCAAAATACAACACACAACATAGATATTCAATGAGGAGTTCACCCCTCTTGGGCTACGTCTCCTTGGTCCAGCTTCCAATGCTTGGGCCTCTCTATTATGATCAAAATTACAATAAAAGTGTGTTTACAATGCTCAAATTCCTCTTAAACCCATCTCCATGAGTTCAAATACTTAAAAATGGCTATCTAGCCTCTTTTTTCATCCAATTTGGTGAAAAATTGAAGAAGTTATGACTTCTCCTAGTTTTCCCAGTATTCATTCCACAATTCGCTCCACATCTCGCATGATCCTACAAATTAGCCCCACACTAACTGTGCAAAAAATTTGCCACGCGGCAGGCCATATTCTATTGTTCAAATTGCAAATCACAATCGGCAAGGATTGGCAGAATTAAGGTCTGTGAACATGGCGACGATGTGTGATTACGATGTGCACAGACATGACGAGAGTATTATCCGAAGCCTATAAACTTATCACATTTGGGATATCATGATTGATGGAAAACACATGGTGTTGGATATGTAGTACTATGTAGTATTGTGATTTATGATTGCAATATCATCAGGGGCCGGTTTTGTCGTACTTCACTCCCTTCGCTATTGTGCAATTGTGATTTATCGCATCACAACCCTTCCCTGATTGGGGGTTGATTCTTTAAAATGACCCACCTGCGACTTGCGATTGTGATATGCGGGGGCCAATGATGGCTTGCCACTTGGTGCCTCCTCATTCGTTGAAGGGCCTGCCACGTCATCCAATCCTCCTATGTGTCTGAGTCAAACTTGAACTTTGACTTCCTCTAACTTCTGCATACGAGCTCAGATTTGAGTGGCACTCATACCATTGGAATAAGAATGAAGAGATGTTTTATTTGAAGTTGAGTTTAACAAAATTCTGACACTTTGATTTTTGAGCATAATTGTGAGCACTTGATCACTCCTCCCTACTGGAAGCTTTTGGACCCCAAAATATTATATTTATTTATTAAACATATGAGGGTATTGCTACCTCACCTTCCCCTCTTCAATCCATTTGGCCTTTGATGGATTTGTACCTTTGAAACCCACTTGAAGATAATCAACATTTCTCCTCTTTGATGACCTCGTTCTTCTATAAAGTATGGTGTCTTGCTGAAGCTCATCAAGAAATTCTAGAGAAAAATCTTCAATTGATGGAATTTGTACACTTTCTCCTTGATCTTCAATTAAAGGAGGCTCATACAATCTCAAATTTTCAACATTAACAACGTAAAAAATTTTCATATATGAAGGCAAATCAAGCTTGAAAGCATTATTACCAATCTTTTCTAGAATTTTAAATGGACCATAATGGATTGGTTTCAGCTTTTTACCTTCACCTTGAAGCCATTCCTTGCTAATGTAAAGCCAAAATTCATAACCTACTTGAAACTGATGATCCACATGATGCTTATCACGCCTTGCCTTATACTTGCGTTGACTCTTTTCTAGTTGTTCTTGAACTGCTTAGTGAATCAACTGAATTTTCTCAATGAATTTCTTTACTCTTTCTATGTCGCTATTTCCATCTACAACTACATCTTTCTCAAAGATGAAATCCAAAGGCAATTTAGGAAAATAACAAAGACATGCCTTAAAAGGCAAAGTTAGAATAGAAGAGTGTTTTGCTCAATTGTAAGCATGCCGAATATAATGCAACTGTTCATCCCATAGTTTTCTGCAATATCCTCTTAGCAAATGAATAACTTTCCTCTTAACCACTTCAGTTTGACCATCTGTTTGCGGATGGAAGGCTTTACTTTTCTTCAACTTGGTGTCCATCAAGTTCCATAAATTTTACCAAAAATTCCCAACAAATTGGGAATCACGATCACTTACCATAGCAGTAGGTAATTCAAAATGAACCCATACATTTTGAAAGAAAATTTGAGTTGTTTTTTCATCTATATATATATTTTTTTACAAGGCATTAATATGCACATCTTGCTGAACCTATCCAAAACTACATACAAATAATTATGGCCTTTTCTTGATAAAGAAAGACCTCCTACAAAATCCATAGAAACACTCTCCCATGGATGTGAAGGCACTAGAAGTGGTGTGTACAATCCTAGTTTCCTATTACTAGGCTTATTGACTGCACACAATGAACAACCTCTGATAAAACCTGACACACTTTCAAACATACAAGGCTAGTAAAAATACCTCTGAATATTTTCCATTGTTTTACTTACACCAAAATGTCCAGCATTAAGAGAAGTGTGTGCTTCCCTTGTGCCATTTACTCTCTCCCTGTAGAACACAAAGTTTTCCCAAATGATACAATAGATTATCATGTACATGGTAGTCTAATTCCTCAACTTGGTGGCTTTGACTCAAGTTTGAATATACCTCTTGAAATTCAGCATCATGTGCATATTGTTCAACATAAATTTCAGGCAAAACAAAATGATTCTTGAGTAAAATGGCTACATTAACAACTAGTCTAGAAAGCATATCAACAACTTTGTCATAAATACCTTTCTTGTACCTAATTACCAAGTGGAATTGCTGTAAGAATCCCATCCAACGAAAGTGCCTTGATTTCTACAATTTTGTTTGAGATTGTAGATATTGTAAAGGTTGATGATCGGTGTGAATAAAGGTTTCTTTTCCCATTAAGTAATGGTTCCATTTCTTCACACTTTGCACCAATGCATAAAGCTCTTTATCATATGTAGGATAGTTAATAAAAACACCATTAACAATCTCATAACGAAATGAAATGGGCTTACCATGTTGTAAAAGAACTGCACCCATGGCGTAGTCACTTGCATCTATTTGTATTTCAAATGGTTGTTTCAAATCCAGAAATGCTAAAACTAGGGCTGAACTAATCTTTTGTTTTAAAGCATCGAATGCTTTTTCTGTTTGCCTCCCCACTAGAAGACAACCTTCACGTTGGTCAAAGCATGTAGTGAAGCTTCTATGGAAGAGAAATTGGCAATGATTTTCCTCTAGTACTGCGTTGCTCTCTGAAAACTCTTTACTTCTATGACTGATTTGGGTATTGGATAACTTAAAATGACCAAAACTTTACAGGGGCCAATATTAAGCTCACCTCCTCCAACTATGTGGCCAAAATACACTAAGAAATTTTTCCCAAATTCACATTTAGACATCTTCAGAAATAACTATTCTTTTTCAGGACATCCAACACTTTCCTCACATGCTTGACATGCTCTTCTCGTGATTTGCTGAATATCAAAATATCATCTAAATAGAAAATTACAAACTCATCAAGAAAGGATCTTAAAACATCATTCATAACTCTCATGAATGTAGCTGGAGCATTGCAAAGACCGAAAGGCATAACTAGCCACTCAAACAATCCTTGTTTGGCTTTAAAAATAGTCTTCCAAATATCCTTCTCAGCTATTCTAACTTGATGATTTCCACTTCTCAAGTCTACTTTAGTGAAATATTTTTCATTCTTCAACTGATCTAGTAAATCATCTATTCTGGGCAGTGGGTATCGATTCTTTATGGTAATTTTATTCAAAGCTCGATAATCTACACACATGTGCAAGGTTCCATCTTTCTTGGGTACCAAAACAATTTTTGAACCACATGGTGAAGTAGATGGACGAATTACACCTTTATCTAACAATTCCTGGACTTGTTTCTTAATTTCTAAACTTTCTAGAATTGACATTTGATACATATCAATATTTGGGAGTGGACAGACTTGCTGTAGCTGAATTTCGTGTTGAATTCCCCTTTTTTGTGGCAATCCCTTTGGTTATTGAAACACATTTCCATATTGATTGACCACATCAACCAATTTGGCTTTCAACTTCATGTCATAGCCTGCAAAGGATTCACACTCCGTGTCATTCTTCTACTCGATCATAAGGAGCAGAAAATTCTTGTTGGAATTGATGAGTCACTTCATTTGACTTGTGCTTGCTAAAGAAAGATTAAGCTTTCTATGATGGGCTATAACAATATACTCCACTCCATCTTTGAACAAATGATATTTTTTCTCAAATCTATGGAAAATGGCTTTCTGGTCATACAAATATGGTTTTCCAAACTCAATTCTAGAAATATCTAGCGACACTACATCTAATTCAACTTCATCAATGAAATTGGCAGTAATAGGAAACCTAAAAACACATTTCCTTGTGACATAAATATTTGCATCCTTTGTTATCTAACCCAATGGATTAGGTTCATGATGAGGCATGGTTTCTAGATTCAACTTCTTGACCAAGTCTGTAGAAATTAAATTTTCCTGGGATCCATTGTCAAACAATGTATCAATCTTGGTGTGTTTGTAAATAACTCTGATATGTAATATAAGAGACCTACCCTGGGGTCTATTAGCAGATCTACTTTCTTCTTAAATTAAATGCGATCAGAGGAGATAACTTACACGGATTTTAAACAAATAAAATTCTATCATTTCATTCTAATCAACATAATTTAAGGTGAATATTTCATTCTGATAAAATTTACAAGAGTAATTTATGGGGGAATACCTATACCGGTGGCTGATGGAGATACCTTTGTCCTGTTGCTCCTGCTGAACGATCCTCTTGACATACCCAACTGTATTTACCTCCCAACCAACTAGGAAATAATCCCTATCCCAGGAAACCTCTAGAGATTCCCTAGCCACTCGAGCCTAAGTCCAACTAGATGTAGTGTGTGTGTTTTCAGGATGAATGCTCTAGACCAAGATAACAATACTTCCCACCTCTTAATAACCAAAGAAACCTCCACAGGTTCCTAAGGTCTCCAAAAATACAACAAGTCCAAACAATGACAACCAACCCCACAATCATAAGCAAGACCCAACATCCCCTTTTCTCCCTTCCCCCTTCCCTTTTTATACCCTCCTTCCCTTCTCCATCTTAACCACCTCTCATTAATGTCATTAACTTCTCATCCATCCTTACAGTTGACTTCTCTTCTCCCAAGTAAAGTTTGGAGTACATTTGGAAATGTGAGATGAATATATATATATAATATATATATATTATATATATATAATTAAATGGAGAGGACTATGTCTTCTCCCAAGTAAATGTGAGGGTACCTTGGGGAATGTGAGATGCAATTACATGGAGAGGACCATGTCTTCTCCCTAGTAAATGTGAGGGTACATTGGGGAATGTGAAATGAATATATATATTGATAAAGAGTTGGAGAGGACCATGTCTTCTCCTTAGTAAATGTGAGGGTACATTGGGGAATGTGAAATGAATATATATATTGATAATGAGTTGGAGAGGACCATGTCTTCTCCCTAGTAACTGTGAGGGTACATTGGGGAATGTGAAATGAATATGTATATTGATAATGAGTTGGAGAGGACCATGTATTCTCCCTAGTAACTGTGAGGGTACATTGGGGAATGTGAAATGAATATATATATTGATAATGAGTTGGAGAGGACCATGTCTTCTCCCAAGTAAATGTGAGGGTACATTGGGGAATGTGAGATGAATACATATATTATTTGAAATAATGGAAGGAGACCATATCCTACCTAAGATTCAATTTGAGAAGGTAAGTGGGGAACTTGAGTAATGGAAATCATGAATTTTATATTAGACCAATATTTTTCAACATTTTCAGATAATGTAAACATTAACAAAATTTGCAAGATAAGATTTAAGTGGGGCATTACATACACCCCTCCTTCAGAAAACTTCATCCCAAAGTCAGAATGAAAAGATGCAAGGAGTTTGAAAGCATAGCAAACTAGAGAGAGTTATAGCAATAAAATCTAATAAGTTAGACAATGACATTACTTCCCATCAAGAGTCTCCAACTGATCTATATCCTCTTATCCATCCTAGCCTACTTCCATTCCCACCCTATCCGTCCTCTACTGCTTTATTAGTGGGAATGACCATACTAACCACTGATAAAACCAACATGGTGGAAGCATTGAATACATCGACCTAACTTCCCCAGCATGCAACTGGCAATTGTCATCACATGTATAGGGGAGCGTGTTCACCACTGCCCTCCCACAATTCCAAGTTTTGGAGGATACACTGTGGGAAATGCCTCCACCCCTCCTGCATAATTAGGGTCAATACCCTAATACAGACCACTGTATAGAGTTAGTTGGACTTGTCATCGAATAATCTAGTCAGGTCGTCTTGCCATCTCATGAGATGTCTCGTCCTTCCCTCTTGCCTATCATATATTTCTTTTCCCCCATGCGAGTTAACTCTCATTCATGCATTTACATAACAACAAGACATATAATCATCACATTATTAAGTCTAGCATCCATGTGTCAATCTGGGAATTTTCACTAAATCATTCATTTAAATAAATCATATCCGCTTGAACTATATATGAACCAAAATAATTCTGATAAGTTACGCACTAGATAATCCACCACTAAGTGAGTCATATATATAGTCCATACATCAACCATTTCTATCATCAATATCAAATCTATAAACTGATTCATATAAGTAGTTTTTATGTGTCAAACCAAATGCATCACTGTTACATAATGTTCATAAATAAATAACATGGAATTGCAAAATAGAACCTTAACATAGGTAGCTATCTAAGTCAAAATAGGCATCATAGATGCTCAAAATGTGAGGGGTAGTCATGATGCATAGTCTCGGCATCCTCCCAAGTAGTAGATCCTGGGATATACTTGTCCCACTGGACCTTAACTTGGTCCACCATGCGACGTCTGAGTTGTCGAACCCTACAGTCCAATATGCGTAATGGTTCTACCATTATGGTTCCCATGTCTGAGACCTGCAAGTCCTGCAAATCCAGTTTGTGAGATTCATCAGAAACATAATTTCATAAAACAGATACATGGAAAACATCATGAGTTTTATGCAAATGGGGCAGCAGTACAAGATGATAGGCAACTGGTCCAATCTTCTCTTTGATCCTAAAAGGTCCTACGAACCGAGGTGACAATTTCGTCCCCTTCCCAAACCGAATGGTGCTTTTGTTGGGATGAATACGAATAAAAACTTGGTCCCCTACTTCATAACTGTGATCAATCCTATGTGAATAAGCATTACTCTTCTATCTATCATGTGCTTCCTTTAACCTTTGACGAACCTGCTTTACCTGTTCCTCCATTTCTTGAACTAATTTCGGGTAAACTATCACTCGGGCCTCCAAAGTTTCCCAACTCAATGGCTTCCTACAAGGTCTTCCATATAGAGCTTGATAAGGAGGCATCCTGATTGAACTGTGATTACTATGATTATAGGAAAACTCTACCAATGGTAAGTACCTTTCCCACTGAGTCTGATTATCCATGACGTACATCCTAAGCATGTCCTCCAGAACCTGATTTACTCTTTCAGTCTACCCATATGTTTCTGGATGATATGCAGTGCTCAGGTTTAATTGAGTTCCTAGTGTTGACTGCAAACTTGTCCAAAACCTAGATGTAAATCGGGAGTCTCTATCAGAAATGATCTTTATGGGCAATCCGTGCAGTCAGATAACTTCATTAACAAACACTCACACCACATCTGTAACATCATAAGTGTCCCTTGCTGGGATGAAATGGGCACTTTTGGTCAATTTATCAACTATAACCAATATGGCATTGTGCCTCTAGGAAGTGAGTGGCAAACCCACCACAAAATCCATGGAAATTACTTCCTATTTAGATGTAGGGATGTCATGAGGTTGTAGGAATCCCACTGGATGGAGATTATCAGCATTCACTCTTTGACATTCAATACATTTGGCAACAAAATTGACTATGTCATGCTTCATGCTTGCCCAAAAGAAGAGTTTCCTTATGTCTGTGTACATCTTCTTTACCCCAGGATGTGCACAATTGAGTGCTCTATGAGACTCTTCGAGGATGGTTTCTCTTATATCCCCTTCCTTAGGTATGTACATTCTCCCTTGGAATCTCAATAGCCCATTTGGTTCAAGGACATATCC
>APFE030263696.1:64092-77954 GCA_000404065.3 Pinus taeda
ATAGTACTTTTTTTTTTAAATGACTTACATTTTACATCAAAATAATCAAAACTATATAAATTGATGTATTTATCATTTTATTTCAATTTGTAGACAATAATAATTTCAATTTATATAATATATTAACACTAAATCTAAAACATCATTTATGATGGAATTTTATAAAATGCATAAATAGATTCAGTTTCTGCAAGAAGAAAAAAAAAATTAGACACTTAGATTGTATAAGGATTACATTAATCAGATTGTATAAGGATTACATTACAGCTAGAATTTGTGATTCCAATAAATTTCTATCAAATTTAACAAATATACAAAAAAAAAAAGAAAAAAAAATCTCTAAAACTTAGAACAATGTATAAAGATTATGGTGCAAATTTGTAATTCCAATAAAATTTGAACAAATTTTACAAAAAAAAAATATCAAAATTTCTCAAAACTTGGAACTAGCACACTACAATAATCATTACATGTTGTTTGCAGTGTCATTGACTCATATATAAAATTGCATAAAGTTGATCGTGTTTTTTTTTTTCTAAGTAGACTAATTCTATTAAGTAAAAAAGGAAAATATAGTTACAAAGAGGCAGAGGCCTCAGCCAGTAGCATATGAGTGTTGCTCTTGAGAGACTAAGCCTGAACTATCCCAAACTTTGGGAAAAAGACACTTATAATAAGACAGAAACCAACCAACCATGCTTGGCATATACTGATAATCCATGAAGCTGAGAAGAGGATAGACTTTTTGAGGTATCAGACAGTCCAAGCCTATCGAAAATGTCAAAAATCCATAATGCCTAACCTCCTGAGCAGAACTAGAGTCATAGACTTTCGGGTTACAAAAAAACAGGACCAGCTTGCAGGACCACCAAAACAGAGCCTAAACAACAAAAACCAGGAGAGACCAAACCTGACCCATAACCCCCAGGAAAAGACTAAGCAGAAAGGTAAGTGACCACGTGGCATCACTGGTCCATCTATTCCTCGATGATGGGGCAAGCATAATCAGGCCAATTGACGCCATCCTTATCCATATCTCCCAAGCCACTACCACCTAGAGGATCCAGCTCGGGACTGTTGCCACTGGAGCTAGCAGCAAATGCCATTAACACATTAACCACAGGCGAGTTGCCCTCAGGAGCCTGCCGAATGCTGGGTGTCCCCTCCTCAGCATGCGAAGTGCCTTGTCCCTCTGCCTTTCCATCCTCCACTGAAGTATGTCCAGAACCAGGGCCCGTTGCTTCACCGAGAGCATCCTGAGGATGCCCACCTGAATTTCTAGCTGGAGGCCTCTCAATGAATTCTCCTTCACAGAAGAATATTGTGATATTCGCAGTAATGATGGGCTGATTTAGTCTGCTGTGAAATTGAAAATGGGTGGATTGAGACATGTTATGTGGGAAGGGATTTCTAACAGGGCTAGATGCAGGAGAAGGTGGTTGGGACGAAGGCGGAGAACCATTATGCGCAGGCTGAGCTACAGCAGGGGTCGGCCAAGTTCTTGCATGACCCCCCCTATTTACCCCACGACAGCTTATCATTCTATGCCTAACCATGGTGAGGCCACCAGGAGAAAGCACATAAGTGCCAAGACCAAAAGTAGAATGTCGGGGAACAGAGAGCACACGAGGAATCTGAAAGAAGCTTGAGGAACAGGACCCAGTTTGGGAGCAGGGCATGCCAACATAAGTATGAAGAGTTGCCCAGTGCTTGTGCAGAATTTCAGAAATCGAAGATCTGCAGGGGAGACCAGTAGGAGGTCTGCAACAGGAATGAAATGGTGCACATACAATGATATTGAAATCCAAAATTGCCATGATTAAAACCTCACGAACCACATCTTGATGAAGGTGAGCATTAAATTTCATCTGCTGTCGAATCAGCCTTCGTATTTGATTTCCCTTGAATTGATCCAGCTTGAGCCAGGTGATGTTGTGGGAGGATGCACTGGCCAACAGGTGGCAGAGCCGAGCGCCGACTCGCATTAAGGCCTTCATTAATAACTTCGTAAATCACTTGCATCCAGGCAGTTTTCTTCTCCCTGCTTCAGATCATTCTTCACCAAATTATTGAACTCCATTAGTTGAGCTTTAGAGACTAAGATGGATATTGGACCTGAGTGAAGTTCCAGTTCACAGTTAACCCTAATGTTTGCTAGTAAGTCAACCACTTTATTTCCATTCCTTCGAACGTGCTTGAAGGTTATTCTTCTGTGAGAGGAGAGCCATTCTTCAATTAGCTCAAGCCTTTTTGCCATTCTCCAACTACTACTAACTTTATCTGAGGGGGCGCCTTGCATGATTTTGGAAATCACATGTATGATGAGTTGTGAGTCACCCTCTATGATAAGCAGGAAGAATCCGTTATTGTGAGCAAGAATAATTCCTTGCCAAAGACCTTCAAGTTCCCCTTAATTATTGGAGTCCCAACCTCTTGAACCAAAGAAAGTAAAAAGCGGAAGGCCCCTACAATCTCTGAAGATTCCTCTAAAACCTGCATCCCCTGGGTTTCCTTTCGAGGCACCATTGAACTTTAGCTGATACATATGCATGGGAGGGGGGATACATTTTTTAGGAGAACATTTGGAAGATTGAGATGATTCTTTGGACCTGGGTTCTTGATTCCACTGAAGGTTCCAATTATTCCAGATACTTTGTTCTCGGGGAGTCGAGGGAAAATCCTCCTGAGACCAATTGTGGAGAAGAAGTGTTTCCTTGATGTTTTGGCATATAGTGTTCCATAGATGTTACAGAGGCATGGCTAGATCATTAAAGATCCTCCTATTTCTCTCCTTCCAAATGGTCCACATAAGAAAGCCCGGAATAAGTTTCTAGAGAGTATTCAAGATTTTGCTTTGATAAGGATTCCTATCCCAATTACTGATGTGGCTATAATGTCCCCCTGTATGTGGCCCTCCTTCTGACATCGAAAGCTAACTTTTTCCCAAAGCTTACGCACATTAGGACAGGAGAGCATAAGGTGCTTTGTGGTTTCCTCGTCTTGTTTGCAAATCGGGCACATGGAGGGCCCGTGATATTTCCTTTTCCTAATATTTTCCCATGTTAGGATCTTGTTATGACTTAAGAGCCATAGAAAAGTGGAAATTTTTTGCCAGTTGTTAGTGTCCCAGACTTTGCTCCATATTGGGTTTTTGACCATGTTCTCCTTCATTATTAAATTGTAGGCTTCCTTGGTGGTGAAAGAGCCTTTTTCTTCATAACCCCATCTAAGAATCTCCTTATCAGTTGAGCATTGAATTTTCTTTTTCATTAACTCTGAGGTTAGAGATTGTTGGGATTGTTCTGATCCATTCCTTAATATTTGATCCACCTAGATCCATTTCCTGTAACCTTGTGATGGAGAAGGAAGCCATAATGAGTTAATTTTTTCATAGGCCTGAATATCCTGCTCCGGGATCTGCATATGGGGATCAGATCCTTGATCTTGGGTTGCTACTGCTAGGAGTCTTCCCAAAATCTAGCTGTACTGCCATCCTTGACGTCCCAGAAACTATGTTGCTAGATTAAATTTTTGTGCTGCTTGGTTGAGTTCCATATTAGGGATCCTATACTAACTTCTGACATTTTGACGAGCTCTTTTGTTGGACAATTATTAGCATATTTTTCCTTCCATAGAGAAGCCCATGGGGTGAATGGTGCAGTCAGCCATCTCCACCAAATTCGAGCCCCCATGACCATGTTGCTGTAATAAGGATCCCTGAGGCTAGTTCCCCCTACACACTTAGGAAGGCAAACAGTGTCCCACTTAACAAGGGCCCATTTTTGGCCAAGCCCAGATTTGCCCCATAAGAAGGATCGTTGCATGAGATTGATTTCTTGAAGAACCCATTTGGGGGCCGCTGGGATAGAGAAGAGATAAAGCGGCAAGGATTGAAGAACAACTTTAATAAGAACTAATTTGCTTGCCATATTGAGGGTTCGGTGAATCCAGGATGAAAGGCGTGCTTCCATCTTTTCTAAAAGGATCTTCCAAGCAGAGTGCTTCAAGGCTGAGGCTATTAAGGGAGCACCTAGATAGGTGGAAGGAAATGCAGTAATAGAAAAACCAAGAATGCGGGCAATGGCTGCTTGGGTCACTGAAGGAGTGTGAAAAAAGAATAATTGAGATTTGGCTTTGTTAATAGAGGCTCCCGAGGCATTCGAGAAATCCGATAAGATTGATTTGAATTGATGAGCTTCTTGGACTGAAGGATGGCCATAAAGCATATTGTCATCCACAAATTGCTAGTGGGTAAAGGTGGAAGAGCTATGGAGAGACAGACCTTTAAGGAGATGAGAGTGTTGAGCGTTTTTAATATACCAGCCTAAACCTTCTACCATAATAACAAAAAGGAAGGGGGACAGAGGGTCTCCCTGTCTGATGCCTCGAGAGGGATGAAAGGGGGAAGAGGGAATGTCATTAATCAGAATCGAGAAGAAATATGAAGAGATAAGGCTCATGACCCACCTGACCCAGGGAGGAGCAAAGCCAAAAGCTATAAGGACTTCTTTGATGTACTGCCAGCTCAGACTATCAAAGGCTTTAGAAAGATCTATTTTCAGCAACATACCTGAATTTTTGAGATGCTTCAAGGAATGTATGATTTCATGAGTCAAGATGATTCCGTCCATGATCTGCCTACCTTCGATGTGCCCAGATTGCTCCAGAAAGATGATTAGAGGGAGCAACAATAGTATTCTAGATGCTATGACTTTGGAGACAATTTTGTAAATGATATTGTAGAGGGAAATAGGTCTAAACTTATCCTAGGTGTTGTGATGAGCTTCCTTAGGAATAAGGTCTATGAATGTAGCATTCATTCCTAGAAGCATCCATCGCATGGCTCTTGATTCCTCAACAACTTGCCAAACTTTCATTTTTATCAGATCCTAGAAAGAGTGGAAAACATTTGAGGTGAAACCATCTGGACCAAGTGCTTTCCCATCCTTCAATTGGTGAACAGTAGCTTCTACTTCATGTAGGTCAACAGGCTTGAGAAGGAGTTGGTTATGCTCCTCGGTGATAAGTTTTGGTATGTTCCTTGTAATTTTCCTTATGTCCTGCAATCTGTCTGCATTGGGATCCTTGTGCACTTGCTTAAAATAATTTAGAAGCTCACTCTCGATTTCTTCATGTGATTCCACTTTTCTGCCATGCGCATTCTAGAGATGGGAGATGTTGTTGTTCATTCTGCGCTGGATTGTGGTCCTATGAATTTTTTTTTTTGTTTTTCTCACCATCTTTAAGCCATCTGATTATAGATTTCTGCCTCCATAGTGTTTCTTCTTGTCTTTCTCTCTCAGAGATTTGCGATTCCAACAGTTTTTCTTGTTCAGTTAAGTCCTCTGATCGACCTTCGAGTATGATTTTGTGTTGCAACTCTTTCATACTCTTTTCCAGATCACTCTGAGCCATGAATATATTACCAAAGGAGTTATAATTCCATTGTGTTATTTTTCCCTTGAGATGCTTAAGTTTTTGCTGAAATTGAAGCATTTTTGTGCCTTTAGGAGGAGAGAAATTGTTCCATTCGATTTTAACTAGGTTGTTGAAATCCTAATTGGACAGCCAGAAAGCCTCAAAGCGAAATGGTTTGCGCTTTGAATTTCCAGGATGGCACCAATGAAGGGATATTGGCCAGTGGTCTGATCCAGAGATAGGCAGAATAGAAGCAGCAAAGTCGCCTCCTATATGAATGGCATTGTCTGATAAGATGAATCTGTCTAGGCGCGAGGCTATCTTATGCATCCCTGCTCTTTTGTTATTCCAGGTAAAGAGTCCATTATTGAAGGGAAGGTCTATCATCCATTTGTTTTGAATGAATTCTTTTAGATTGATCCCTTCCTTAATGCTACTGATTCTGCCTCCCCTTTTCTCCTCTAGGTTTGTAATCATATTGAAGTCACCCCTGGCTATCCAAATAGGGTGCATCCTGTTCAAGTTGATTGCTGAGAGGGTGTTTAGGATTTCGATTTTGTGCCCGGCCTCCTAGGGAAAATATACATTGGTTAGAAGCCCATGTATATTGGTTCTTGTGATGTGGAAGATTGCCTGAATGAAATTCCTTGTGGCATGAAAGTTATTGAGTCTAATGGAACAAGGGTCCCATATAATTGCTAAGCCACCAGATGCTCCATCAACATCAATTTCTACAGAGAGATAGTTTGGCCATGCTTTTATTGCAATCCTTTCCAACGCTGATGAGTTACACTTAGTCTCTTGCAAGAAAATGATTTGAGGTTTCTCCTGCATTATCAAGTTTTTGAGAAGTCTTCCTTTCCCTGGGCCATTAAGGCCTCTGATATTCCATGATAACAGCTTCATTGGGAAGTGTTGGGGAGGGTATCATAGTACTTTGTCAGCTTAGAGTATCCGCCTGACTCTATTAGCATTTCTCCTATTCAGATAGTGCGCCGGAGATCTATTTTCCACCCTCGCTTTTTGTTATCTCTGGATGTGAGTTTCCCATCCTAGACACCTCTTGATTGGATGCCAAGGGATTTGTGTCTTTGTGCCCTTGAGAGGATCACTTCCAAGTTTTCTAGTTGTCTGGCTAGAATCTTGTCATAATTATTTGTCTTGCATGCCATCTCTAGTTCTAGAAGATCGAGTTCCCCGATGTCTATATTCTCCTGTTCCTCTTCCATTTGCTGAGATTCCTCCAAATCTTTAGTGGATTTTGTAAGTGTTCTGGATTCATAGTGGGTATTTTCCACCTCCATTCCTTAAGTGTTCCATGATGGGATATCCGGCTTATTAGGTAATACAAGGTTTGAGGGCAGAGTATTTTCTTGAGGAGATTTGGCTTTGGAAGAAGCAGAAAATTTATCATTCGGAGTATCCTTCTCAGTGGACATAGGATTTACCAGGTTGGGATCCTTATGGCTTGCTAAAGAATCAAAACTGTTGGAGGTCAAGGGCTGGGAGGTGATAGCCTAAGGCAATTTAGGATTAGGCATGGGTTTCTTGTGGCCCTTTCTACGACTAGTTACCTTAGTAAAGCCGTCGGACTCAGGTTTTTCTGGAGCAGAAGGGGTTGAGGGTTTTTGGGTCAGAGGACAGTCCCTATATAAATGTCCCAAGGCATGAAATATTCTACATCTAAATGGCACATGCTCATAATTAATGAACTGAACCCATTCAACATCCTCATGATTAATACTTACTTTATCTGGAAGAGCCTTATTGAGGTGCATGTATACACAGATTCTTGCAAAAGAGGTGTATCTTTGAAGTTTTGTTTCCTCTGCCACTTTAATAAACTCACCCAGAAAATTTCCAATAGATTGTAAGGAGGATTCTTCCCAGTATTCCACAGGCAGAGAATACAATCTTATCTAGACTGGAGCCCAACTGAGGTCCTCTTTGTCAGGGTTGAAGCACTCTACCCAGCCTCTAAGGTACAGTCCTGCGGCATTGAAGAAATACAACCTTCCATCTAGAACCCTGT
This sequence comes from Pinus taeda, assembly GCA_000404065.3. Taxonomy (NCBI): domain Eukaryota; kingdom Viridiplantae; phylum Streptophyta; class Pinopsida; order Pinales; family Pinaceae; genus Pinus; species Pinus taeda. Next base: position 71,543 of record APFE030263696.1, read on the forward strand.
TTCGATCCTGGAGACAGTTAAAAATGGTTGTGAAGAATCCTTTAGGTCCCAGTTGCAGAGTGATGTGTCCTTTGGGATTCCATTTTGTTGCTATCCAACCACGCAGTGCTTTTTCCATTGGCCAGAATCCTATAAATTTGCTTATTAAGGCATGATCTCTCATATATTGTATCTTAGCATTGATTTGATGACTCAGGAGTTCTACCTTTGGTTGCTTAGTTGCAGCTGGCTTACAAGTGGTTGAGGTTACTTTTGGACGCTCAGTGTCCACTTTTCTCTCCTAAGGATTCAGATTCGTGTCGTCCTCTCGATTACTCTCATGTTTGTCCTTTTCTCTGAATTGCTATCGCTCTGCATCTTTGAATGGGGGAGGCTCCGAGCCCTCCCCCTGGGGGGGTATCATGAAGAATGTGACTGCGCGATCTGTGACTAGAGGTTGTTTAGCTGACAGTATGAGCAGGTGTGCAGAGGATTAGAGCAGTCTGTCGTTGCAGGCTTTCACCGAAACCCTAGATCGCTGGAACGCTCTCGCTATCATATGCTTCAAAAACTTGTTGATCATATTGAACTTGCTAATACAATACAATTATACAACTGTACTATTCAAATAGCACAACAATTGGTGTTCTTGATTGACAAACAATATTCACGATGCAAATTTTTAATAAATGTTGTCTAGAAATGGGAAGAACTATGCACTGGAAAGTCGGAAATGTAATCTCTGCATAGTTTTAACCATTTCTGGGCAATAACCATTCAGATTTTGTATGTTTTTTAATTCATGGTACTCTATTGTTGTTATTTGTTTGCCATCCTATAAGTGTCCTTCACTACCTTCCAAATAATAACCCAGAATCCTAGCAATGACTCTTGTTTGTGCCCCATGCTTACTCTTGATCAGAACTGGAGTTATAATAAGATCTGTATAACTACTTGGTTTTACATATTCCTTATTTTATCTTTTTACCAAAAAAAATGGTAGTCAAACCAAAAAGACCAGAGGAATTGAAATAAGGAAAATTAACATAGAGCCTCTCAAAATATAAATTCAACCAAGAAGATGAAATTTTTCATTCCCACGTATATGAGAAAGAAGAGATAAGCAATTCACATTTATATTTAAATCAAATAAAAGTGTATGATATATCATTTAACAAGGCTTGAATACAGGGAGGTGTGGCAAGTTGTTGGGAAAGGAAATCTCAAACAGAAAATGAAGAAAAACATTTTTCTGTTACATAATGAACGCTGTCTAAAATTTTCAGTGTCAGATGAAGATAAGATACAAGAGATGAGGAATAAATAGCAAGAGTTAACATTTTAATCAAATAGGCCAGTGGAACTGTCTAGAAAGTTAATCATGTGTTGTCAGTCTCACTAATTCTCTTATTTGAATGAATGATATTTTAACTTCAGCAAAACTTGGTCCCAATGTTCTATGGGACCAATGATGCAAACTACCCAAATTTGGTGTTTTTGTAATATTCTATTTTTTATTTTTTATTTTTTTACTAGAAACTCCCCTTGTTTTGGCAAAGTGGGATCACTTAAATTTGCTGGTTTTGACAGGGTGGGAATTCAGTTTTCCAGGCCAGGTGGCTCTAGGATTGAAAGAGGGTGCAAGCAAGTCCTGATATGTTGGGAATCGAACCTAGCCTGTGAAAATAAACTCCCATCTACTTCCACTGAACTACGACTCTAAAATCACATCTTGTGCTCAATTTTGTTCTTTATGCCTTCTTTCAAACTTAAAGAAAATGCTGCTCCATCAAATTGACAGAGACGAAAACATTCATTATTTATGGATCCTGTGGAAATAGTCTAGACTATTTAACACATATTTCATTAAATTTGGAATTAAATAATGGATATAGAATTTCAAAATAACCGAAAAATTCAATTCTAGCGATGTTCTTGTAATTAATTTTTTCTAATTTTAATTAAATATGTGTTGTTTCAGGTTTTGTTCAAATTAGTGAGGTTTTATGGATACATTTGGAAAGCTATATTGCGTTTGGGAAGTTTTAGTTCTTTCTTGGATAACCAGACTGAAGTTTGGACATCTAATCAGAATTTCTTTTCTTGCTAACCACTTTCACATGATGATCTTTTCTGTTCTAGTGCTCACTGCACAGTGTAGATAGGTACCATGGCCCAGACACAAGATTGCCATATGCAACAAGGGAGACTTTCAAAATCATTCAAGAAAGGTACAGATTTCCCAAATATAAAATATTTCCTTTACAGATTTATATATTAATTTTAAGGATTCCCTATATATTGTTCAACTCCAACTTGAAACAGTTATCTTTCTTTGGAATGGATGAACATACAAGGCTAAAACTTCTTTATGGAAGTAAATACCCCTGTCTGAATTCTCCTTGCATGTAGTTCATGTAGAAACCCAATCAAAGTTAATCCATTTTTAGAGAATGATTTGTGCTTGGCATCATGCATCCCCTTGTTCCTGTCTGGGATTAGTTGACCTCATGGTAACCATGCATGTGGTACAATGTTTGCTAACATTTATCTCTCTACCCTTAATGGAACTATCAGTCTAAGTTAAAGGTTAGTGCTCAAGTCAAATAATACTGGATCTCATGTTCCCTGGTAAGAGGAACCTTTTGATGGTCAATAGACAGGGTGAAAGCCCCAGCCACGAATGCGGTGGGTAGTGTACTGAACCCACAGGATACCCTGATTAGTAGAGACTCAAATATAATGGGAAACATGCTCAACAACTGAGCGGATGTTTAGGTTACCAAACAAAATTTCATAATAGAGGAAGTTATAAATAAGAGATCCAACCACTAAACTTCCCTGATTTGATGAAAACCAGGAAGAGTCTGGAGGAGAACATGCAAGTACTTTGAGGCATATCTTGGTTTTATCTAGTATATGATAATCTTCTAGCGTAAGTTCATCCTCTAAATCAACGCTCTTGCCAGCCTCTCTGGCCCAAAATGTATAGGTATCTTCGTCTACGTGGATACCGGGATCCTATGCCTTGGTATGACAGTGATATCTATGATACAGATCCTCCATAGACTCGTTTTCACCTAGCTTGGTGAATAGGGGAGTCAAGAGGGATTGCAAATGGGAAGGAATGTAGAGAAATTCTTCCACAAATTGCTTGACATTGGCCTTCACTGTTGACTGAAAATCAATATGAATTGGTTCTTTACTGCCATTGAAATTGTTGACGGGGCGCTTGCCGTGGGCAGATGCTCCATGGCCGATGCCACAGATATTCCTACCATGACGTTTGGATTCAGTTCAAATTTGCTTCATAAAACCATGGCTACTAAACAAAAAGTGATGGGGAAGCGTAGTCAACTGCTTTGACGTGAATTGAATGCCAAATATGTGATGTATGCAGAAGGAAACCTACCAGAGGCACGACAATGAAAAGCCCAAAAAAGCTAAAAGGAGAGGACAAAGAATGACCTTGGCCCTGTAAGGTCTGAGGCATACACCTCTTTTGACTAAGCCTTTTTGTTAAATAGTTTTTGAAATTCAATATAACGAAAGCAAGAGACAGATATTTATACCTGATTTTGATAAAGGTGTCTCAAGCTGCACAAGACAGGGCTAGAAGAGAAAATGATGGGACAAATTGTTGGTTCAACTAATACGGAAAGATGGCAATGCCATTGGAATTTTAGTTGGATATTTAGGGAAGCTTGGATATCTTATGACTGCTGAGATACTCACAGTGAAGAGTTACTAAATTATGCTTATTGTTTTCAATGTGAGTCAAATAAAGGGAGTTAGTTTTCAAAAACATGTAGGATTTCCACCACTAGCTAAGTACTAAATTATATGCATACAAAATGGGCTTTCTCATATGGGTTTCTCTAGCTACAGGCAAGTGGAATTCACTACAACTAGCTCGTGTTTGATTCTCGGTAGATTCGTGCCCAGAAATGAGCAGTGGAGAATTGTTGAAAGTATAAATTGTAGGTTTAGAGGGCCTTAGGTCCAGATTTTGAACTTAGCTCTGATACCATATGTAAGAGACCTACCCTAGGGTTTGCTAGTAGATCTACTTTCTTCTTAAATTAAATGCGATCAGAGGAGATAACTTACATGGATTTTAAACAAATATAATTCTATCATTTCATTCCAATCAACATAGTTTAAGGTGAATATTTCATTCTAATAAGATTTACAAGAGTAGTCTATGGTGGAATACCTGTACCGGTAACTGATGGAGATACCTTTGTCCTGCTGCTCTTGCTGAACGCTCCTCTTGACGGACCCAACTGGATTTACCTCCCCGCTAACTAGGAAATAATCTCTAGCCCAAGAAACCTCCACAGGTTCCTTAGCCCTCTGAGCCCAAGTCCAACCAGATGTAGTGTCTGTGTGTCCAGGATGAATGATCCAGACCAAGATAACAATAATTCCCACCTCTCAGCAACCCAAGAAACCTCCATAGGTTCCTAAGGTCTCCAAAAACACAACAAGTCCAAACAATCACAACCAACCCCACAATCATAAGAAAGACCCAACATCCCCTTTTCTCCCTCCCACCCTCCCTTTTTATACCCTCCTTCCCTTCTCCATGTCAACCACCTCTCATTAATGTCATTAAGTTCTCATCCATCCTTACAGTTGACTTCTCTTCTCCCAAGTAAATCTGGGAGTACATTTGGAAATGTGACGTGAATATAAAATTGGGAATTTAACGGGAAAGTACCATGTCTTCTCCCAAGTAAATCTGAAAAGTACATTTGGGAATGTGAGATGAATATATATATTGATAATTAAATGGAGAGGACTATGTCTTCTCCCAAGTAAATGTGAGGGTACATTGGGGAATGTGAAATGTAATTACATGGAGAGGACCGTGTCTTCTCCCTAGTAAATGTGAGGGTACATTGGGGAATGTGAAATGAATATATATATATATTGATAATGAGTTGGAGAGGACCATGTCTTCTCCCTAGTAAATTTGAGGGTACATTGGGGAATGTAAAATGAATATATATTTTGATAATGAGTTGTAGAGGACCATGTCTTCTCCCTAGTAAATGTGAGGGTACATTGGGGAATGTGAAATGAATATATACATTGATAATGAGTTGGAGAGGACCATGTCTTCTCCCAAGTAAATGTGAGGGTACAATGGGGAATGTGAGATGAATACATATATTATTTGAAATAATGGAAGGAGACCATATCCTACCTAAGATTCAATTTGAGAAGGTAAGTGGGGAATTTGAGTAATGGAAATCATGAATTTTATATTAGACCAATATTTCTCAACATTTTCAAATAATGTAAACATTAACAAAATTTGCAGGATAAGATTTAAGTGGGGCATTACATGGAACACCTTAATTATGTTTTCTTCATTTGAAGCGTTGTTGGAGTTATTTGATGTGTTGGTTATTTCCACGACTTCCTCTTTGCTTGTTTTTTTCCATGAATTTTCCTTTAGTGACCGTGGATGAAATCTTTGTTTCATTACCTGATTCAGAACCCAAGTCTTGTTGTACAACAATGTTTGTCTTTTGTTTCCCTTTATCATTAAATTTGTTCCGTCTTAATTTAGGATGAAGCTTCCAACAGTGCACTTCATCATGGCTCTCTTTGGAACAATTCTTGCACATGGGTTTCTCCTTGTCTTTCTTAACAGAAGAATTTTTCTTCTACTTTCCTTTAGATTTATGTTGAAAATGCAACAAGATGATGGAGCTTAGTGAAAAGAAGTCGCCTTCACTAAGTGGGCTCGCAGGCTATTTTTGGTGCAAAGTCTATTTTTAGACATATGGATCATGGTCTAGATTGGATCATGGTCTATGAGTTGCAGGATGCTATTTATGGATGATTGGTCATGTTGGTAAAAATAGATGGACCTCTATTTTTAGACATATGGGCGGAGTCTATTTTTAGATTGCCAGTCAAAAAAAAAAAAAAGATCTGTCGAATATTATTAGCTCTTAATAATATTTGGACTATAAACATTATCTTATTCTCTTGTAGCACTTCAGTTCGAGTTATGGATGTGGCACATGCAACTGCCAGAAGGAAATACACTTTTCCTATGGGTTAGTTGAGCTATTGCATGATGGAATTTAGTTAGAACTCAAGTGATTGAATTTGGTGGTGTTGATTGAGGAGTTGATGGAGTTGTGTTCAATTTGACTTAGTTGAACTAGTTGTATTTAGTCTAACTAACAAAAACACTAGTGATGAGTGGTGTGAATTAATTCTTAATTAATTCACTAATTATTAACTCATAAATCAACTAAAGAATACATCAGTTAACTCAGTGCATGGACAGTTCAGTGGAGACAAGTGTTAGAGGTGGGTGAAAGGGTGAGACTATATCAGTTGTGACTATAGTTGTGCATGAGATTTGCACAATCATTGATTGAGATTGCCAATGAGGATTGCGTAGTAC
>APFE030263713.1:0-35295 GCA_000404065.3 Pinus taeda
AACAAGATATCATCACCAGTATGCTTGATATACAGGTTTGCATCAGATGGGCTCCGCTGAAAACCATGATCTGTCAGGTATTGATCAATTTTCATGTACCAAGCCCGAGGAGCTTGTTTCAATCCATAGAGAGCTTTAGCTAATCTATACACTTTCTGTTCTTGACCGGCAATCTTAAATCCTGGAGGTTGTGTCATGTAGACTTCTTCCTGTAAGTCAATAAACCAGTCACGCCTGTGAGAGAAATGGCGTGATGCACCAGAGTCAATGTACCATGCAGATGATGGAATATGATCGGAAGACCTTTTAGCCATAAAAGCGTAAAAGGCAGAATCTGTCTGCTCGGAATGTTCTGCAACATTTGCTGTCTGATGAAGTCCTCCCTGTTTCTTTTGTTCAGAAGCAATTCTCTGTCGGCAATCTTTCTTCATGTGACCAAATTTGTGACAGTAGTTACACTGCACAGTTTTCTTCCTAGCAGGATCAAAAGACTGAGAAGAACCTTTCTGCTGAAAGGACTGAGATGACTAATATTTGGCAGCAAAAACATTTTCTGAAGAGGTTGATGCTGCACCACTACCAAACTGTTGTTTCCATCGATCCTGCTGCATAAGTTTGGTGCATAAGTCTGGGAATTTTAGATCAACATTAGTGGTAGTAATGTTTAGAGTTTCTATGAAGTGCTCATAAGATTGTGGTAGACTTTTCAGAGTGATGACTACCAGATCTTCTTCCTCCATGGTGCGACAAATGGCTTCGAGCTGATCTCGAATATCTTTAATCTTGTTGAGATGTTCCTGTAAAGACGTGTGTTCATCCATCATGATGGAGAACAACTGATTTTTGAGAAAGAAGGCTCTACTTTTGTCGGATGTCTCGTGAAGGTCCTTCAATTTTTGCCAGATCTCAGCAGCTGTCTTGCCAGAAGGAATCTGTGGTAACTGATCATCAGCGACAGAGAGCTTGAGAAGCATAACTACCTCTTGATTTCGATCATCAAACTTGTCTTGATTTGTGCCAGTTGTACCAGGACGGAGCTCCTTTTTGAGAACGAGCTGGTCAAGACGCCTATATTCAAAAATGGTTAACATTCTTTGTTTCCAGATGTTGTAGTTTGTGCCATTGAAGCGTTGATTACCTTCCAGCATTAGATTGGTTAGTGAAGCCATCTGTTTGTTTCTCAAGATAGTGATCTGACTGATCTGAACAGAATCTGATAAATGTTGGTATATAAAATATACCCGAAATTGCTCTTTGAGGAAGAAATACCAATTGTTGTACGCCAAAAAAAATTTAGCAGTTTCGGACCATGTAAAACAGGATACGGATCACTGATATAGAGAATTGTTTGTCTGAGATAAAAAAATGTGCTGACTGTGGGAGCAAAAATATAACGTGACTGTGGCACGGATTGCGGAAAAAAATGGAACAGTCGTGGCACGAAAAATTGAAACTCCTGTTTACTGAAAAAAATTGATGCCTCGCTGTCCGACAGCACCAATGACGGATCCACAAACTGATATGCGGGATTTATTTCATAAAAAACAACTGAAAAATCAAAATAAAAAACCTGCAAGTTGGAGTAGACGCTGCACGGGTTTTATACGCTGCACATATATCGATTTTTATACGTTGCACGGTTTTATACGCTGCACGGGTTTTATACGTGATAACACCGATCCCTTGACTGTAGGAATACGCGCTGTCGGATAATACAAATACTCGGTTTTTATATAAAAATTTGAATGGTCCACGAGCTTACCGCAAATACGTAAGCAATGTGACACCCGCAACTGGTGACAGCTTTGGTGACTAATACGACACACGCACACGCAGATACTAACCACGATAGTAATGCGACACACGCATATACTAGACGGTAGTCCAGCGGCAAACTTTGTCAAAAAAAAATTCTTTCACGCGCTGAGTGCAGTCGTTCTGAGATATAATGGCGGATATGAAATATAAGAATTGCGGCTACCTTGTGAAGACACGTGGATGATCTTCTTTCTTCCTTCGCTCACTGCTATTGCACTTGAAACAACAACCGAAGCCATGGATCGAGCTTGTGTGCGTCTTCTTAATCTGGCTAGCGAATAATTCGAGTGGGATCTCAGTAAAATAGCGTAAAAAAAATCACGCGATACTCCTGCCTTTCCTGCGATATTCATAACAGAACTAAAGATGTAGGGTTTTGACTGTAACCTTCTGATATTGACGCCAACAGTAGACAGGGATTCACTCTGCTAAAAGAGAAAAAAAAACTGGAATTCGCATAAACAAAAGAACCCTTGGTTCTTGAAATTCCACAAAACCAAAAATCCACTTCTGTATCGAGATAGACGACTGTAAGCTTTTATCACAGCGAGCAGAGCCGAAGCTAAGACTCAGTGAAGGCTATCTGGCTTACAGAGGGCTCGACCTTAGAAGGGATTGACAGAAAAAACTCACAAGATTAGGATGCAGAGAATAAGAAATCTCTTTGGGTCCTGGCTCTGATACCATAAAACAGTGCGAAACACGCATATGGATTTCCAAATGAATTAATTGAATTGATTGAGCTCAATACTCAATAATAATACAGAGATATTTTACAAAGATAGAAACATCAAGTTTCTATGTAAGATTCAGTTTCATCTAAGAAACTGCTAAAGAAAGGAAAATAGAAACAACTAGAAGAATGAGCATTAAACTAATATTAGAAATATTCTAATAACAGTGGTCCTTCTAAAGAATGGGATGTGGATCTAGAAAGTCCTGATTTGGATCTCTCTCTTGCTGCCCTGAATATTGAGGTCCAAGCCTAGAAATGGAATTGGCCCATCATCTTCTTCAACACCACCATCCACTGTTGAGTATGCTTCTGCTTCTATTTTTTATGAGGATTATGATGATGAGGATTAGTCTTTTGTTTTTATAGTTCTTGCAGCCGCATAGTCTTTATTGTACTTGCAGCCTCATATATATAATAAAGGTTGAATTTGAGATTTGGATATATGATAAAGGTTGATTTTGGATAGTCCGATATTGCTATTTTCATTATGTGATCATTCATGAGTAAATGTGATGTAAACTAATCATTATGTTTAAACTTTAAATGTAATAAATTATAATGTATCATGTACGCTTTATGATTGCACATAACATTTCTTAAATGCCCTAAATTCTAATATATATCGTGTTTCCCCGTTTCCAAAATTTGGGGGGGTCACGTTTCATACCCGTGCCCATTTCAGAAACTCATACCCGTTTCCCCATTTCATGCAACTTAGCTGCAAGGGAAAGCAAGGAGGTCGAGGGCCTGAAGACTACTACAAGAAGGGGGTTGAGGGTTAAAGGAGGATGCCAAGTTGTTAAGGAAGACCAGAAGCCTAAAGGAGTAGGCCTGAGCACATTTAAGAGAAGACTGTGGTGTTTGGAAGGGCTAGGAAAACCCTAGGTAACCACCGCAAGGGTTTCAATGGATGTTGTAGCAAAAAGACACCTACAGCAGTGATAATTGGGTGGATGAGAGCCTATAGGACTTCGCCTCAGCCCTGGACATTTGGTCAAAGGGTTTGACATTGTTTTCTAGGCATTTTCAAAGGATTGTAAAGGGCCATTATCCCTGGTATGGAAGCCCTAAGGATTCTGAAGCGAACAAAGTTCCTTCTATAAATTAATTACTCCAAAAGACTTGGAATATAAAGATATCCATGAGGATACAAATATTATATATTAAGTGTGTGAATATGAATGATGATACAATGAGAACGAGAGACTTGCTTATATACCAAGCAAGTGTCTCTTCATGAAGAGTCATGTCTCATTTAGACATGCCTCTTCAACCTATCTACTGATTAACTAATAATTATTTATGATTATTATCATTTACATTATTTTACATTATTTATATATATTTTATTCGTAACATTGCCTCCTTCCTCAAAAAGCTTTGTCCTCAAAGCTTGTCGATGAAAAAGGCTTGATCTCTTTTTCGGCTTCGACATCTTTCTCTCTCGGAATAGTCATCCTCGTCGATACAAGTCGATATGATCTTCTTAGTGACAAACAAAATTGTCGCACTGAGAAGGGATCAGACCATCCCAGGTTAATCCTCTCTGTAGTATTGTGATCACTGGAATTTTGTAACAACTTGTTAGCATAAGACTAGATTGAGATTACATCACTATTATCTGGAACATCATTTTGTTGTTTCTAGTCTGAATGGTTCAGATACGTAGCATGGTTGATTCGTCTATTCTCATGATTCGGATGTCGATATGGGACTTTACTTTCCCTTATTGGGCATGTGGCAATTTTTAGATTTTCTTATGCCGAAGATGTTGTTGAGTTGGTTATGGAACATTCAATGGGGATGTTCATTGTTTGAACTGCAACATCTAAGCGTGTCGTTTCTTCAATTGACTTGTCTTATTGAGTAGTCATATTCACTGGATCAGTATTTGTTCTCTTATTTTCAACTTGAATTGTTGTGATTGTAGATTTTGATACTTCTTCTTGAGTGAATTGTTCTAACTTATCTTTTAGTGCCTTCTTATCATCCTTAAGTTTCTTAATTTGAGTGAGTAGACTTTGATTATGGTTTTTCAATCATAAAAGTTCTTTAATTTCTGATTTATCAACCTTATTTTCAACGTTTTGAATTTTAAGATTTTCATCTTTTAGATCTTTGATTTGTTTTAATAAATTTTTATTAAGGTTTCTTGTTCTGATAAGTGCTTCTTGAATTCTTTCTTTGTAACCTTAGTCTTCTTCACTTGCGCCAGTAATTTTTCGACGCGGTCCTTGAGACGAGAAATTTCTTCGTCCTTTTCCATTATTTCTTTGTAATGCATATCCACAAGATCTTTATGTTTGTGTTCTAACGCTTTCTTATTTTGCTGGATTTTGGCTATTTTGCCATTCTCTTGATCTTTTAGCTACACCTTATTGGTACAATGGATTACATCATTCTATGGGGGTGATGATGGATGTAGAGAATGGAAGAAGGATTCCATTCTCTCTCTCCTCAACATATTGCCGCTCAAGTATTGTAATTACCTGTTCTACATCTCTTTGGAATTGTTTTTGTTTATTACTTAGAGATTCCCTGTTTGTTTTTTACTTCTTTTATCTCCCTTTATATATATATAATATATATATATTTCAAATATTCTCCCCCTTTTTTTAATTTTTTTTTAATATAAATCTTTTTTCTTTTCTCTTTTTCTTTTTTTTATAAATACCCTTCCTTTTATATATATTTTTTATATTATTTATAAAAACTTCTCTTTTCTTTTCTTCTTCTTTTTTTATACATAATTATTTATTCAGATTAATATGTATAATTATATATATATATATATATTATATAATATATATATATATATTATAATTTTTATGATATAAACTTTATCTAACTTATGACCCAACTGATATGACTTTTGTCAACAGTCGTGTGCCCCCTGTAAAATGACAGTCGGAATTGACCCGACAGTACAACGCACTTGGGCTTCACGCCTTGAAGACGTATGCGGATAGGGATCAGGGGTAGCGGAAGGGAGAAGAGACCGGGACCAGTGACGCGGGGAGGGACAGAGGACAAGGTAGGACGTGAGCATGTCAGCAGATGGGACAGCCAAAGAGGCGAAGTGAATGGGGGTGACGGAGGTGTAGATGGACAGACGCAGCGGGGGAGCAGAGATGCAGACAGTGGAAACAGAAGGGTGTGAAGTATGCACTGGGATAGGTGTGAAGTACGCACGGGAATAGGAGGGTGTGATGTATGGTGATAGTGAATAGGTAATAACAGCAGGGGGTTAGAGCGAACAAAGCGTCAGTTTTTTCGGGGCGGTGGGGACGCGGCCAGTGGACAGCCAGGTAAGTCTGTTTTTAATTTATTTATTCTTTTGTTAATTTAAATTTATAAATTTTTTTTTAGGTTGTGTTGCAGAGCTGCGGTGGCTCGAGTTTGTTTGAAGTCGTGGCCTAGTCAAGCACAGTGAAAGCGGTGAGAGACTCCGTTGTGGAAAGTGGTAGTGGCTTGTTGTCGGACCATGGCAACAACTTCGTTCGTGTAGAATCGAGCAGCAGTGGTGGAAAAAAGAGTGTCATTGGTCTAAGCCGCTGGCAGATTGACGAAAGCGATGACGTGGCTATTTGCTCGGGCAACAAGTTGCAGTGCCGACAGTGATTTCAATGGGTTAATGTAGGGACTTGCGATTTGTTGGGTGATGGGGGCATGGGAAGAGAAAATGGCTATGACTATGAATATAAAGATATCCATGAGGATACAAATATTATATATTAAATGTGTGAATATGAATGATGATACAATCATGTCTCATTTAGACATGCCTCTTCAACCTATCTACTGATTAACTAATAATTATTTATGATTATTATCATTTACATTATTTATATATATTTTATTCGTAACAAATTCTTGTTGGAGGACTAATAAGAAATCAGTTTTGAGTAATAACTATTGTGTACGTGCAAAAGTTGCTATTAAAGTTGGGCATTTTAGTGTGTTTATGTTTTCTGTTTTGTGAGACTGTCATAGCATATAGACCAGACCTGGGGTTGTGTAAGCGAGAATTTCGTGAATTTTTGGCACATACCGAAAAAAGGGACATTACATTAAAACACAACTCTTGCAATATGAACTAATACTAATGAAACAAATTATGGCCCTCCTAGATGATAAGTAAGTCTCTTTAATTGCTTATATCTTGAAAATGCATACCTCATTTCTTGCTCTTCTTTTGCCGTCAGCTTCACTCCATCAAATAAATATTTCTCATCCTCCAAATCATCCCTGAAATTCGTGAAATATAATGTCCACAAAGTATAATATTAATAAACTTAAATCTGGGTGAAATCTTTCAAGAATGAATCTCCTTATGATAGACAAATATCATGTTCAAGCGATCTTTTTGATGCCAACCATAACACGCTAAAACAAGTATATGCTTTTGAAAAATCAAGATGGCTATGTCAGTATACCTCAGCTCCTCAAGCTTTTTCTGTTCCCTCATCTTCAAGTATTCTTGCCGAGAAATTTCTCTGTGTTTTCAAATTCAAAAACACAGGAGCCAAATTAAAATAGCCAAAAAAAGTTACATTTGTTGTTCAGTCTCCACTCCTGGGAGTAGGTATACACAAAAGAGATTGGACATAGAAAGGAGAACATTAAAACAGCCAAAACTGAGGGAGAAATAAAACCTTAGAGTGGGAAGTAGGTCTTTCTCATTTTCAGCTTCAGAACGCCGAATTGCATCCTCTTTTAATAGAACACTGAATGTTAGTCATTACTGCAGAAGGGATTTGGCAGCATGAACGCTAGTTCTGAAGAAAGATGCTAGAACAACATTATTGATGACCAATGAAGCAATATACCTTCTTGTTTTCGTGTCAACTTTGGCTCCATTAGCTGTAAATTAAAGCATAAATTTCATTGGTAAATGTCTAGTTGAAATGCAAATCCCATCACAATTGTTTCAAATGAAATATATAATCTTTTCTATTTGATGACCAAAAACCTCAACATAATAAAAACCATATAGAACATAGAAACATAACATCAAATTCCAACCATGAAATGCTAGACACTGACAATAGATGACCATTTATGTTGCCCTAAAATAACAAGAGCACAAGGAAAACATCACTACAAACCTTCCTTGTGCTAGCTTCATCCTTTTCTCGAAGTCTCCTTTCCAATTCTGCCCTCTCTCGCTGATCTTGTTCTCTAGCCTCCTCTTTCATTGCCTAAACATTTCAAGACAATCAAATAAAACTATTTGCTTTAAAAGCTTTGTTTATTTTCAACCCACATTATAACAGAAGCACATAACTTGCATCTTAAAACTAAAAGCTTCTAATGCTTCCTTTAATTCAAAACAAGATAATAACAGCATTTCTGTGACAAATAATATAGACAACACACACAAGAACCACTCAATGTATTTGACAAGAGTTTAAAGATGGAACATTACAGTTTATAAGATGGGTTTTTGAAAAATGGATAGCTCTATGGCCCTAAATAACTGGACAATCCAAGGCATTGCAATGCAGTGCAAGGCAATACTGTACAAGAAGCGATCAGAAAGAAATCATAAAAAGGGAGATCGGACAAAAAGACTTAACCAATAACCTATATACATTCTTACAGTTATACTCTCTTGCTCATTATCCTGTGAGAATAATTGTAGGCCATTGTGAAGCCACCATAGTAGAAAAGTGTGCTCAGAATATGAAGGCTATGAGGACCGACATGCAGAGTTATCATGAGAAAGAAATGAGTATTATTCAAGTAAATCCTAACACAATGATGGAGGCCATGGAAGCAGGTCATGAAAAAGAAAGGACTTCCATGCAAAACTATTTACTTGTCATGAGAGAAAAACATGCTAAGAAATGGAAACCATGAAAGCTAATCATAACGGAAAAATGAGCTCTATGCAAAATTGTTTGATGACCATAAAAACAGATAATGACAAAGTAATAAAAGATATGGAAGCTAGTCAAATATGTCTTAAGAATAAATTATTGACCATGGAGGAAAACCATGCCAAGGAAGTTAATGCTATGAAGATTGAACACTCTAGCCAGATGGATGACATAACAATACAGGTACAGAAATTTCAGCATCGATCAGAGGATGAAAGAAACGTCAACAGATCATAAGCCTCCCTATCTACTGCAACAAGCTCCATCTTATTATGGGGAGGTCATTTGTTCCATTAAAAAGTGGTTAATTGAAGGTGACCCGGATAAAATGGAAATTAATAAGAATCAAGTTGATGTTCACATGGTTAATCCACCAGTCATAAAAGATCAAGTTATAACTCATGACACCTGTGAAATTGATCCATCATTCTTGACAGAGCAGATGCAGAATGAAGAAAGACATATCATGCATATCTTAAATACTTCATCTGAGAATTTTCAAGCAGAATGTTCACATCATCAGTGATATAGCCTGCCACAAAGAAAAAGAACAAGAGAAAGAGAATGAAAAAGAGGTTTGATGCATCTGATGGCCGCGAGCAGCTTGATTTTCGGATAGGAAAAAGTCCTACCGTGTGCAAGATTGGACATGGCACATCCGAGAAACAACTGACAGATTTGCCTGAAAGCAAGCAAATGCTCAGTATGCACTATATTGAATGCATCTGATGCCATGGGGCATCTTTTTATTGTATTTCTAACCTTATGCCCTGTTATTTCAGTATTTCATTTTGTAGTTAGATTTATGTTTTTCATGTTATTAGGATAGTTAATAAATGAAGAGCTTATATCTTTCTTGTGCTTAACGTTATATGTTGATTTTTGGATGGACATTACTAACGTTACGTTGTGTGTTGCGTGGATGCAGATTTTGGATTTTCACATTCCTCCAGTGCAACAACGTGTCCCCAAGTAGAGCCAGATGTTGACCACTACATGTCAACGACCCATAGTAGTACACCCCCCTTTTTTGCAAAAGGGATAGCGCCTAATCGATGTGTCTGTGCCATCCAGCATTCATCATCAACGTGATCATCATCTTATAATGTAAACCCATTCTGCATGTATATAATGTAAATAATCTCAGGAGATTCGTGTCGTGTATGTAATTACCTAGGTAAGCCTACTTTTCTGGTGACGATCTACATTCCGGGAGGTCTTTTGTCTCACCAATCCATTTTTGGATGGTCGGCAGAGTTTTCCTTCAGCCTTACCCCAAAGCTGGAATGGATTTTGTCACTGAGATCTTAGGCGAATCCTAGTGTTCTAGATCAAGTCTATGTAAAAGTGATTTGGGAATAATCCTAACTATTTGGTTTGGTTATTTTATTACAAATTTCTTGGTCTGTTGGATTATATTTGTGTCGCAAAAATGGATAGTCTGTAAGGGTCTTTTACAAATGGGTTTCCCCCTTATGATGTAAAAATACGAAAATCATGATGTAAAGTGTCTTGAGGGTTGAAAAAATAAATAATCCCCTCATAGGTTAATAAATTAAATTTTCTGGCCAAAAATTAAATAAAATCCTAAGCCAGAAATTTAATTAATTCTAGGTCCTAGGTAAATTTAAATTCTCCTAAGGCAAAATTTGTCGATTCTTAAAAATCAAAATTTAAGAGGTCCGGGGACTAAGGTAAATTAATTATTTTGATAAATTTTAAGCCTTTGATCCCTGGGGTTAAATCAAAGTCAAATTTTGAATAAATTAATTAAAATTTTAATTTTTAAATTAATTAAAATGCATTTAATTGAAAATTTTGAATTTCCTCAAGAATTTAAAATTTCGATGGATGAGATTAAAAGAAATTTTGATCCTTATCAACGGTCGAGATTGCTTTGACGAGGATCACTCGAACTAGCCATTGAAGGATTTATCTTTAAATAGGAAGTCATTTGTCAGTGAATTCATCCGACCTTTGAGTTGGGTGCTAAGCGAAAAGCTCGCCTGTAAATTTTTATTCGGTATATAAAAAAAGACTTTGGGGTTAATTTTCGCCAGTGTTACTCTTCATGGAAATACTGTAAGATGTATCGTTTCCATGCATAATTTTTTTTAGCCATTAATGATAGCTTCTGAAGAGTGATTTGAGTATAGGTATCTTGCTCAGTCGTTGGAGTTTAAGTGATAATTTAAATTTTGAATGTAATAGCAAGTATCTCTAGTTATCTGAAATTTTATTATCATTTTCTCGCTCTATTCTGATGGTTGAATTGAGCTTTGCAAGAAAGTCTTGATTTTTAGATCATCGAGCATTCGGGGAAGTTTTCAATTGGACCAGCCAACTCCTGCTCCGTATTTTCTGAAGAGTCCAGCTTAATTTGATCCCGAGCTTATCATAAGACTTTTGTTGGTGATGAATGAAGGGTTTTGAGCTTAGCACCTCTTTTAAACAAAAAAACAACAAAAAAAAACAAAAAAAAAAACAAAAAAAAACAAAAAATTATATGCGAAATTAATAAATCTAGCTGTTGAGAGCCTTAAACTATCAAATCTAGAAGCAGAGTTGGACTCGCACTCCTCAAATTTGATAGATCTATCATTCTTGTACATAGATCCGTAAATTAATTTTTGGTTTTTTGACTTGGGTTTTTCTGCGTTTTAGTTTTATTATTGTATATATCGTTTGAGTGTTTCTTGTTGTCTTGTAGGTACAGATCTAAGGAAAGTATCTGTGTAGAGTCCAGATCTAGGCTCTGGAGGGTAAGATCTGGATCTCTAAGGTTTTATTTGCATAATTTCACAGGGACATTATTCAAAAGATTTTGTAGTCTAGAGTTTTAAAAAAAAAAATCTGGAGAAATTTTTTAAGGGTTCCATTAATAAATTTGAAGCAGAAAATTTTAACATTTTAATCAGAGATTTTTGGAATGTTCTCTTGGGTTCTTGGGCTACCATTTTGTCTGTTGCCTGGGTTTTTTGCATTTTTTTCTAAACAGCTACAACTTTGTGTTTTCCATCTACAACTCTCTTCTTAACCCTCCATTCGCCCTCACTCCCCACGATCTGCATGTCTCCCTGCTCCATCACACTGCCCATCCACACTCTTCCTTGCTCCTCGTTCCTTGTTGCATCCATCCCACGTTTCAGAAACCCCGCCTACCCATTGCTACAGCTCCTCCATACTTCTGCGACCTAATTCCGCGTCTATCCATCGATGTTTGTGGCTTCTCCTCCTGCGCGCTGCCACCTCCATCTGTCGTGTCCATTCCTCTGCTTCGTCCAGTCCATCAAACCCGTCGAGCAAACCTTCTCGCCCTCCTCTCTATCTGCCGCCATCGAGTTGCTCTCACCTCCGTCTCACCTGCAGAAACATCAAACAAAGCGTTCGATTTTTATTTTTCATTTTGGTTTTCATTTGTTAGGGTTGGTTTAGATTTGGTCTATCGACTTTCTCATGTATGCGTTAGTTTAGTTTAATATATTTTTTTTCTTTTATTTTGAAATTCGATTTGGTTTCTTTTTTATTTTTTATTTTTATTTCTTATTTTCTCATTCAGATTTGTTTTAGTTGATTTTCGATTTAGTTTTGACCTTTATTTTTTTATTTTGATTTTCTTTTTTCACTTGGCTTTGTTTTAATTGATTTTCGAATTTGTTTTGACTTTTATTTTGATTCGTTTTCATTTCATTTTTATTTTTTTCATTTATGATTTTTTTTATTCAAAAAAAAATATAAAAAATCAAAAGATCCAAAACATTAAAAATTCTAAAAATTTTAAAAAATCTAAAAAGTGCAAGAAAATCTAAAACATCTAAAAAATCTAAAATAATTCTCTGGTAAAGAACAAAATAAATTAATGGATTTGTGCTTAAACATTAAAAAAATTAATGTGGCCTGTGGCTCATTAAAAATTCAATTTGTTAACATGTTGATTTGTTTATGAGAAATTTTTCGGCGAAAATCACATGAGGAACCAATTGTCGACGCGTTTCGAACCAACTAGTGTGGTTCATCGTCAGGACAAATGGTTCCTCATGTGATTTTCGCCGAAAAATTTCTCATAAACTTGATATGGATAACAGAAGCCTAAACTCTACATGTTGATTTGTTTTACTTCTTTATTTTTCATATTAAAGGAATTGCCTAAAGAATAATTGAAACGCAAATTTAAATTTCCTTGGTGTTATTTGGTGATTAAATTAAATTTTCATGATTTTTCTATGGTCAAGGTGCGATAAATTTTTAATCATACTAGAAAAAGTTAATTAAATTCTAGATCTGGGCAATTAATGAAAATTATTTTAAATCTAGAATCTCTTGCATATTGCAGTTTTGGGCATTTATATTGATCATTCATGATTGTCACTATTCGTCACATACTGGAAAATTGTTTTGGATAACTTGTTTTCTTACTTAATCTATGGTTCATTAAAATTAAAGGCACTGGTCTGCAGTCATTTTTATCTTGTGATTGTGTCTATCTATCTCAATTGACCGAGACTTATTCTAAATTCATCAAGTTGTTCATCCTTAAAATCTCCTAGAGCCCGTGTTCCACATGCTACCCTCATCTATTCACCTTTGGGACTACCCCCCTTGACTTGCCCAGGAGAGAGTCTAAACGGTGTGAGTAAGGATTAGAGTGACAGGCCTTACTCTGAGCGTTGTCGCGCTGCCTAAACACTTTGTGCGACAACACTCTCTATTTGGGACTGGCTTCAGGTCAGTAAAGAATGGTATGATACATTCTCGATCACCTTCTTCTTCATAGTTCAGCAGAGCAGAGCAGTGTAGGGCACTGCATTGATCATAGAGATAGTACGGACTAGCAAATGGAGTTCTCCCTAGTTGAGAGGGAGTGTTAAAATTGGCAACTAGGGCCAAACTCCATGTGGGTTATCTTATTTATGGTAGCTGATTTTTCTTGGATTCCTCTCTTCGAGAGTTGTAGGATTGATCTAACATCATCCAATTCCAACATGTATTTATGTTGATATGGATTTATTTGCATTATTTGACCATTTGTCAAGGTCGGCCAACAAGCAAATTACCCCAGCTCAACCTCCACGTTGCATTATAAATAGAGGAGTCCTCAAGCTTTTGTTACACATACATTTCTCTTGATCTCTCCTCTCCATTGGCTTGGGTTTGTCCTCTCACAAGGAGGACGTAGTGGAAAAGGTTATCTAAGAGATCTGGACACAGTCACCTAAAGAAGCCCTAGCAGCAGTCTTGTGAGGAGATATGGACGCAACAAAGAGGAGACCTATACGCAGTTAAGAGGAGACCTATACACAGTTTAAAGAGGCTCCTATATGCTGTCCAGAAGAGGTCTAATACACAGCTCAGAATGAAGCCCTAGCCACAGTCCTAAAAGTGCCCTAGCCGCAGGTCAAGAGGAGCCTAGAGGGAGGCTCCTATCCACAGCAAGCCACAGTCAAGGGGAGGCTACATTCGCAGTCAAAGGAGGCTCCTATCTGCGGTCAAGAAGAAGACTAATCTGCAATTAAGGAATGTCTTGATCCGCTGTCCTAAGAGGCCTTAATCCGCAGTCAGAAAGGAGACTAGAACGCAGTCAAGGGAGGTCCTAATCCGCTGTCAAAAGGACCCCTTAACTCACAGTCAAGTGGACCTATCCACTGTCAAAAGGGAAGCCCTCATCTGCAGTAAAGAGAGGCTCTTATCCGCAGCTTGTAGGAGTCCTAATCTACAGCAAAGAGGAGTCCTAGCCACTGTCTAAGATCAGCCCTAGGCCGCAGCAAAAAAGGGAGTCTTAACATAACATTTAGAAGCCTGAAAGACAGCGTATTTGCTGTAGGTGACAGTGTGATGGAGGAAGCTGTTCTAGGCATGCCTTAAGAACTGTTTGCTAGATTGATAAGCCACAGTCATAAAGTGAAGGAATGCGTTGAAGGGATCTGCTCTATAGATCAGCGTATGTACACAGTTAGATGATTGAAAGTGCTGACAGCAAAGTCAAGTTCTTATAGGATAAGATACTGCTGCGTTGATGATGTTTTGAGGACATTTGCACCAGGAGTTGCTATGTGCTAGGCCACAGGCCATAGCACCATAGCAAGGGTTACTTAGGGCTGCATATTGTGCCCTAACCAGAATTGCAGGAGCAGCTATCAATCAGAGGAATGTTGCACCAGTGTTATGAGAAGGGCCATTACTTTATCTCCTCAAAGGATTTGCTTTAGCACTCTTTGTGATTGGATTCAGGGCTGCATCTTTGAACAGTCATCATTAGCAGAATGATGACTTTCTACTGCTGTCATAAATATCAATTTTGTATATTTGTACTATCTCTCTCTCTGTTGAACTATTGAAAAATATAAGAAGATTTGATCAAGGGTTTCCCCACATTGGAGTTTGTCCTTGGTTGGTGCCACGTCTTGTGTTCTCTTGTCTTGGCTTGTCTTCTACTGTTTATGTTTATGCTCTATCTGCATTTTACTATCATGCTGATGTGATTGCTAATCTGGATATTGATATTGATCTAATAAGAAAATTGAAGTAAATTGCTCTAAGCATAGAACATACCAAAATTTAACAATTTTCTAGTGTAATTAGACAAGCACAATTTTCTGCAACCGATAATCACTTCCAATGATATATGTTATTACTTTAGCACACCCCAGAACAACATTAAGCAATTACACTCAAAAACTTCAACTGTAAATGCAACGGAAAACAGCAAAGCTCACAGTAGAATAGCCATGCACATTAGACACCAGAATTTTGCCTTGGGAAACCCAAACTCGAGAGAAAACCCAACAATATTTTCTAGGAGAAATTGCTCAATTCAACGAAAGTACAATCTGATATTTTCAAGTCAAACTTGGTCAACCTAGACCAAAAATACAGCACTAGCCAAACCTAGTCAAACAGGCAGAAATTCGGCCTTCTGCAGCAGCAAATCATCTCGGTCAAACTGCCTAGAAATACTTGGTCTAACAGTCAAACAATGTGACACACACGTGTGAGGTCAAACTCAGTCAAGTGCAGGCCAAATATATCACAGAGCAACTCGGTCAACGCAGGTCAAACAGACCTCAAAAACTTGGTCAATGCAGTTTAGACAGGCCTTAAAAACTCAGTCAACAAAGGTCAAACAGACCTCAAAACTCCATCAAAGCTGGTCAAAACAGATCTCAAAAAGTCTCCGTCAATGCTGGTCAAACTTCAGCTGTCTCAGAAATTTGGCTCCTTAGAAACTTCAGCCTCTTCCTCAAATTGCTTCCCACGTGTGTTTGTGAGAATGAGAGAGAGAGAGATATGTGAGTGATGACGCATGAGTGAGTGTCCAAGTGAGGAGGCCAAATGCCTATTTATAGCGTTCATGAGGTGCCCAAGGGGCACATCTCCTTGTTGGACCAACTCAATGAAAAATAATTTCATTTCATTTCATTTAATTATTTGATGAGCTGACTTGAGTAATTGGGGAATACCACCTGCAGCCACCCAAAAATCAACACAACCTTGTTCCTTAGTTCCAAGGGGCATGTCTCCTTGTTGGACTGACTTGATGAAAAATAATTTAATTTAATTTCCTTTTAATTATTTGATGAGCTGACTTGAGTAGTTGGGCAATACCACCTGCAGCAACCCAAAAATCAACACAACCTTGTTCCATAGTTGCAATGTATGAATTTTAACAATTATTTAGATACCAATATTCTTGGGATAGAACACGTTCTATGCTATTTTAGTATGTTTTCATTTCAGACTTCCAGGATTCTATTTTTAGCAATTTTTCCCATGCAGACTTTAAAGGATGAATGTGGAGATGGGGACAATCAGATGGGCACTTTCAAATTCTTGAGTGAGATATTTTCAACAGTTTCTATTTTTAAACACATGGTCTTTTTCAACAGCAAATGAAAACATATTTGGTTACCCATGGGGGAGATAGCTTGTTGTTAGACTTTGGGGCAAATCAGAGAAGACTCTATTTTTAGAAAGTGGTCAGAATAGCAAGATAATTAAATTTTTAGAGGCCCAATACAAAGATTGGTCCATGGCTTGGATTTCAGCTAAAATCCCAAGACTAACATTTTGAGTCTAGTTTGGGTAGTCTATCTTTAGCAAGAAAGTATATTTTAACAAGATAATTATGTTTTTGGGGACCCAATATTGCATATAGTATCAATCTTCAATATCAAGCCATTATAAAGACTTTCATTTTTTAGGAACTAGATCTGTTTTCACACCTGCTATTTTTATAAGCTTATGCAGGGAGTGGGATTTGAATGCCATTTTATTGGTATGGACATGGAGCACCAGAGTGTGACAACCAATATGGCTCACTAATTAAATATCCAAAATACTTGGAATATAAGAAATATACCAAATTGACAACCAAACCTGGCTCGCGGATCAGTTACCCAAAATATTTGGAAAATAAAGATATCCATTAGGTTAAATAAATCATATATAAATGCATGGGTAAAATACTAAAAATGATATGATATGATTACAGATGAAGGCCATGTTTATATAAATAAGCGGAAGTTCCCTTTCACCAAGAGTCATCTTCTTTAGTTGAGACATGACCTTTCATTAATGCTAATTATCAATAATTATCACTTATTGATTATTAATTAATGATATTTTATATTTATATATATCTATATTCATTAAATTGCCTTCCCCTTGAGAAATGTTTTGTACTCAAAGCATATCTGGAAGGGTTTGATGTCTTTTTCTCTGGCTTGTAGCTATTCCTGGAGCTGTCATAGTTGATGACACGAGATGATATGAACCCTTGAGTGCTGACCAAAATTGTTGAACCTTAAAAGGATCTGACCATCCTTTTTTGTACTTCCTATATCTATTTCTCTTGTTATCACCATTGTTCTAGATATTTTCTGCTAAGTTATGGTAGACATATCAAAGACTACCTTCAAATATTACTTTTATGCATCTAGTGAAAATTGTCCCACTATCATTCATAGAAAGGTTTGTAGTTGTGTAACTGGATGCTAAGTCACCTGGTTTGCATTCGTGTTTGAATTCGGTGATCTTGAAATTCGACAAAAGTTCAACAGTAAAAATTTTGAGGATAAAATTCAGCATTATTGATTATTTGTCTTGGTTCCAGTTTAGTCAACAGACTCAGCAATGTTCCACAATCGATTCAACCTTATGGTCGCACAATGACACCAACCTGTAGGGTCTCAGATTTGTGGAAACTCGCTAGACTTTGTAGGCACGAATTTAGGGGACATCAAGTCCACTTGCGGGATGCAGTCAAGACTCACAACTCAGTCAAGCTTTCACGTCACAAATGCCAAGAGTCTGGAGACCACAGTCGTGATTCAAAGGCAGAATGAAGCTTGGCAGAGGTGAAAATTGTGTTTAGGGTTGTCTTTTAAGATTTTACCTTTCTTTTTGTTAATTGTTTTATATTCACGAGTCGAACCCCAATCAAACTCCAATGGATTTTGATGAATCTTTTCTAGTTTGCTCACATATTCAAGTTCGCCTTGAGGTTCAGTGATCTCAAATTTCAATCTAACAAATTTGGGATCAGACAAAATTTGGCAATTTTGAGCTTAAAGAATCAAGTTCACCAAACCCGATGACTTAGCCCGGATGACATCCTTGTTTACAGTGACACTTAATAACAGCACCTTCACCATGTTAGGCAAGTATTTCTGTAGACTCTCCGGGAATATATGTTCTATGCTTTCCCTGGAAAGTGTTCGTTGGTAACAGAGCAAATTCTGTATCTAGATTTCATCATTGATGACTCAAGAATACCTGGGTCTAGAGAAGATACAAATCATCCAAGATTAGCCTCCTCATAGATACCTCATATAGCTCCACAACTTCCTCAGACTTGCTAACTTGAATAAAGCTCCTGCTTGGTTTTCTGCCCATTACTTGGACCCTAAATTAGATACTCAAGGGCAATAACAAGAAGCTTGTCTTCCCTTCATCTAATAAGAAATCATGGCTTTTAATAGCCTAAGCAACAACTCCACTCCACACCGGCCCTTGTGATTTCTAATCTCAATCAGTGATCTCAGATCAGAACAAATGTATCCAACTATGCAAGGGGTGTCATTCTTATGTGGCACTGCCAGCATATCTTTCCATTATAAAACTTTCAATGGCATAGTACAATGATATTACACTTTTGGGCTGCATGGCATTGAGCAAGTTATTTACAATGGCACCATTAAGTGGGGATGAATCTGATGGTATGCAGTTATTTGTGTAGCCTGTAGGTTGTAGGCTGTCGCTTTATGGTTTTTGGAATCTAGAGGCCATTTAGAACCTTGATGTATATGTATTTTGTTTTGCATATGTATCGCACTCAGTGCCATTTTCTATATTCAACCTTACATGCTATATACATGGGCAAACTTGGATACTTGGTGTCTAATTGTTTGATTTACATGGATATACATAAATAATTTTTTATTAAAATTTGTAACTTTTTAGACAACTAATAATAAACCAGATTCACTAGTTGGTTCTGGTCCAGTTCTATTTCAGTCCCAGTCTGACCCTCGGGGCTGGTTCCAGTTCTGGTTCTGATAACTTTAACTAAAATATGAGAATTTCAGAAGAGAACCTAGTCATGAGATAGGATGAATAGAACAGAGTTGAGATAAATAAAGTATTAGTGAGTTACAGACAGAACTCTAAGGGAAACAAAATCATAGGAATATCCCTGTCATCAAGGACTTAATTTAAGAGTAAAAGATGAATGAGTTTTGGAATGATGACATGAATGGAAATGGAAATGCGTGCACATGAAAGAAATGGCTAAGCACAAAGAATACAAAAGCATAAAACCAGCATGATGGCCTTGTCCAAAATTCAGACAATAAAGTGTTGATGTTTTGTAGCTCAGGGAGGTACTTTTGCACAGACTTAAGTGTCTAGGCCTGCAGAAGTTGCCTAATATACCATTAACCTTAGCAATTACTTTACTGATTAAAGTAATTTCTTTTATAAGACAAAAGTGAGTTAATCTAATGAAGTGCAAAGACTTTTGCATCAGTGAATTAGATGAATCTCAAATGTCGATCTCGAGTGATGTTGAGATCTAATCTCAATTGTCAATCACTTTGGAGATTAGGATTGTGGATTCGATCATAACTCAAGCTTAAAAAAGAAAGGCTAGGTTACGAGAGAAGACATATTGAGTGAGCACAAGACACTGAGATGAGGACATCTCAGTGATTGGGTGGAGGACTTTCCTCCACATGTGCCAGGTCTGAGGAAGGTGTAAGGAGCTGCAAGGAGAATCCAATCAACCACAAGAGATCTTGGGCTTGATCAGCTAGATCATATCCAGGTGATTGTAGTATATGTAATTTCCACGAAGGGCCATTCTCCCAGTAATGGAGCCAGAGTAGGTTCTGAAGATTTAATGAAGAATTGATTTGATTGAGCAGAAAACTTTTGTGTAATGTGTGATTGAGATTACTTGTTTATTTCCAATATTTATGTTTTGTTAAGATCTCAGTCATGCTTTTTATTTAGTAGATATATAACAATCTGCTAGATAGTAGATTGCCAGGTTGCCGGGTTCAAGGAAATTTAACATAATGGGTACAAACACATTGGTAGCGAGAGACTGTAATGTCTAATTTTATTCCTAAAGGTAAAAGACACTATACAGCTAAGGACTTGTTCAGAGTCCAGACAGATGATAAGAAGCTGCAGCGGATGGGATAAGAGTATGTTTAATGAATCAAAACAACTTAAGATAAATCAAAGCCTATATACAAAGCAGTGTTGGTTGTACGGTATAAATAAGATAAGATAATTTTATTAATGCCCAATAGCTGACAACAAAAGTAGGTCAATGGGACCAAACAGTACAACTAGTATGAATACAATGTGGAAGTGCCAGCACAACTCATAGAAAATGATGAAAGTAATACAAAGAAAGAAACTACATAAGTATAACATCACAACATATGTATAAAACTGTGACAAAGGTACAGTGATACAAAACACTAAGTGAGTTTGTCAAATGCTGGAATGGTGAACAACCCAACCCAAGAACCTGTCAAGAGAAAAAGAGTGATAGAGGGAGGTCGGACAATGGGGCCAATGATGTCAAAGTTTCATGAGACTTGTGGCCAAGGGCAAGGGAGGCAAAAAGATGTAAACAATACAATGAATTACAATAACACTTGGGGAATATAGACACAATGAAAGACAGGCAGGAAGTTCATTTCAAATGGATCAGAAGTGTTTAAAGTGTACGTGATCATTCACTTCTAAAGTCCTGTGATTACTTGCCTCCTCATCTTCATCGTCTTCATCTGAACTACTTCTTCCACCCCGTCTTATTTTTGCTGACCTTATAACAACCTGCAATATATTTGCCATCAATAACAAAAAATAGAAAAATTTCTGAACTCAACAATGTGAAGCACTCTGAAAATAAAGCATTCAGACAACTGAGCACCTCTGAAATCATCAGCTTTGATGAATAATTGAGACTGAATTATTAGTTCCTTGGACACCAAGCATGTCTAAAGCTAAAGCATATCCTCCGAAGTAATGAAGCAAACAAGAAAAAGCAATCACAAAAATATTATAGAAAAATAGCATACCTTCTCATCATCATCACTTTCATCAGGCTGCCTTTTCCTTCGAATGTGTTTCTGACGAGAATCTTTCTTAGATACATTAGATGTTGCAACTGTAGCAACTTCATCATCATCATCTGCATCTAAGATTGCATACTCTTTTTGCTTCCTCACAAATGCAGCTGCTTCTCTCTCAGCTTGCTGGTAGGCCTATACATAAACACAATCAAGCGTTGATGAAGAAAGTAGCATCTACTAGCTTCTATGCTTTCTCTGCCCACAAACAAATGCAGCAACCCTAGCTCAAGTTTCTGATGCCTCTATAATAAGAAACTTAATTAGAGGCAAAAAAACAGTTAAAAGAGTATTCTAATTTAAATTTGACAGTTTGTTTGCTTTCCATCTACACAAGATTAAGTGATAACATGATGAAACCTTGAACACAAAGCTGAACACATATGCTTTATAGGGAAAAGCACAAACTAATAGACAAGTCACAACAGAACCAAAAAGAGCTAACAAAAATACCAGTTGTCTAGTGTTTTCAGGCAACCAAAAGGTTTAGAAGTTGCAGCAGAACAAGATCTGTTTCTGTATTTCTGTAGACCTGAATCAGACTTGACCCATATAGGATACTAAAGTTTATTTGCACAGTTGCAACATATAAGAAGAAATTTTATCTTTCATGGTCTGTCAATGGTGCAAAACCAGCACAAGAAGCACTGAAAAGCTTTCCCTTATGCAGAACTCAAGTTAATTATATTATTATAGCATGTGCTCTAAAACCGGGTAAACTTGATTGTGGCCATTTTCTTGTATTCATAATTAAAAAGGGTGAGTGCATGTCAGTTCATTCTTGGAAAATTTTTGGTGGTGAATTTGTTCATCCTATTTCAAATATTAGAAATAGCTTATCAGGATTGAGACTGTATTTAATCTGGAGAAAAATAATCAAGATAATTCATTCTGTGATAGATTGATGATCAATGATTATTGGCTGATCTGTTTTGGTTGAGTTGTGACTAAAGGGTTTACAGGAATGGCTACCTTGCTCAGTTTCAGTGATTGTTACAGATAGAGGGAGCTTCCACTGCTATCCATTGAGGATAGTATTGATTGTACATCTTGTACATTTGTGGAGAGACTGATCATGGATATAATAGCTAGTGTGATGCTAAGTTATTGGTGATCTTGTGCATTTGTACTTTGCACCAGATCTTGGAGAAATTAATCTTTCATATTGTATTCTTCACATAAATACTCTTTTCTTGGAGTGTTGGCATTGAGGAAGGGTGTACAAGACCTTACTTGGAGATAGGTTATGATGGTGGAATCAGTCATTGATTCTGTTGACTCCCACCATAGTCAACATCCCAACAATTGTGAAGTGTCGTGATGAAACCTTATAACAAAATTTTACTTAACTCCAGAACCTTAATAAAGTTGCGATCTTATCAAGCTACTAGGCAACCACTGGGAGTTCCTTCTAGTGTGAAATAAGTTGAATCAATGAATGTTACAGCAGATTGATCTACTGTTGCTCTGATGCTGATGAGAAGAAATACTTTTGAAATCTTGATGTCATTCCTATATATCATGGTTGTTTAATCAAACAACCAGAAAGATATGTCAGATGATTATTCAGTGCATTCAATGCTTTTATTTCTCATGATGATGAAGTGGTTTAGTTGAAAATAAATGGTTATATGATTTGGATGGCTTAGTTCAGGTTAGACAAGCATCATGTGAAAGTCTTCAAACTTTAAATGCTGTTGAATTGTGGCTTTGATGATGGAAGATACTGATTTGACTGATACTGTTAGAGTCTTAGCCCACGTGGAGGTGAGTTGTTTCCCTGAACAAGCACACATAATTAGTGAGCAATCAAAGTTAGTTTTGAAGCCAAAAACAAAGCGAGCATGTACAGGAGCACCTAAAATAAAATCAGAAATCAACAATATTGATGTCTCCAGCTCATATTCTCAAGCAATATGGTAGCAGATTTATTGATCACT
Source organism: Pinus taeda (assembly GCA_000404065.3). NCBI lineage: Eukaryota > Viridiplantae > Streptophyta > Pinopsida > Pinales > Pinaceae > Pinus > Pinus taeda. The sequence continues at coordinate 23,021 of APFE030263713.1, forward strand.
ATTGCTGTGTGTCTTGCCTTTATATACCTCACCGTATTCATGCTTTTGAAAAAGCTAAATAGTAGAAGTATTACAAGGCCAATGTCATGACTATGGTAAACATGGAATCGCTATTGTAAAGTGTCAACACCAAGCATATATGCCAAACAAAAAAAACACTTTACTATGTCAATCAGTCAATGCATTTGAGGATGGCCAAATACATGAGCATAATAATGATTAAAACCATAGTTTGAAGTCACCATACAGCAATTCCTTGTCATAGAATTTTGTGATCAAATCTAAGCCCTTGGTTGGGTTAAAAAGGAAAGTAGAGTTTCCTCTTGAGCTTTTGCCTTCTTTTCCCAAACTTGTTTCTGTTTGAAGTCTTTTGATCTCAGGCTTTGAAGGAACGTTTTCGTTGAAGAGTTCATGGAGGAAGTGGAAGCTACACTCAACATCCATTATTGCTAGCACATTACCATGAAAATTTACTGCCGGTATGTGAGCCATTGCATCTCAGTGTTGTTCATTTGAGTTGAGACATATTCAATCCAACGTTTTTAAACTCATTCAACTTGGACTTAAACTCAAACTAAGTCAAGTTGACTGAGTTTGCATTTTCCAATATCCAGAGATCTAGGGACTCCAGTCAGAGATGATTAGATATTATTGATCCTTGTAGCAAGACGAGTGCAATGAGACTGCTTTTTAGTGCAGGTAAGATGATCAGTATAACCTGTCCTTTGCTTTTTGCTTGGCACTCCATCTACTAGTGTACCACATTGTTGCATGGCTTTTGCTTACCACGTAGCTTATTGCTTCCAATGAAAAGTGCACAGCGCAAGGCTATTACCTCCACTCTATTGCACCCTTGGCTCTACACGCAACCAACTTTGCATGCACCTTACTTCTAAATGGTGTGTGATATGTGAAAGTGCAGAGCTTCAAGCTCCCCATACAGAACCAAAAGCTCTGCACGCATGGAAACTTCTAAGGCATGATATAGCCAAACTTGCAACGAGGTTTTGGGGAAGGCTTTAAAGCAATGTTGCAGTAGTCATTATTGGGATATTATCGGCGAGGAGAAAAAATTGGAAAAAATCATAAAAATCGGGAAAAAACAGTAAAATACAAAAATATTCATTTTTTTTCAATTTTTTTAATATCTAAAGCATCTACAACATAAAATAAATACATTGACACATAAATATGATAAAAGAACTAAAATATAAGATGTGTAATATCATTTCTAGTGCTACATCACACATTTCAGTGAATCATGTCCTGAATAGTAAGTCCTGACTCCTGAGTCCCAACTCAGCCTCAAAATATCAACAAAAAATATAATAATGTATCTCATGAGTCATAATGTCGTATACAATGAAATGAACCAAATAACTAAAGTCTAATACTATTGATTTCCTCTGCCCCTCTTGCGAGAAAATGCAGTAGCTTTCCCTTTCCCTCTAGATGTAGATGCCGGTGGAGTTGGCAGTGGACTCTGTTGTGCTCTAGAAGTTGAAGAACTAGGAGCTATAGGAGGTAGACCACGTCCTCTACTGGTGGCAGGGGTAGCCCGAGTAGGTGGTGTCAACTCCTCCTCCTGTTGCTCCGCTTCCTCGTCCTCCTCCTCCTGCCCCTCCACTACCTCCTGCTCTAACCAATCATCAGCAGACTCCATGAGAGGCCTCTCAACCTCAACCCTTCATGCAACAGTGGTGTCAATCCCATCCAATGAGATGGCCTCCATATCAGGTATCCTCTCGAGTTGTCTCACCCACAATCGAAGATTGTAGCAGACGTAGACCATGTCATTAAGTCGCTGGGACTCCAACCTGCACAAAAATCATAAAATAATAATTATAAAAAAAATATTGTTTGATGAATTCAAAAAATTATTTGGAAATCTGCAATATTTTAAGTTTTAAGTTTAACCTGTTGCACTTCTTGTTGAGTATTTTTTCAAAAACACTCCAGTGGCGCCCACATCCTGAGGAGCTACATGTTTGGCTGAGGATTCGAATGGCAAGCTTTTGCAGAAGGGGTACCCTGGCACCATACATTCTCCACCATGCACCTACAACAAAATTACAAATAAAATTTTAAATAAACATAAGAAGAAAAAAAATGAAATTTGAAAGTTGAAGCAAAGTATGAAGTTATGAACTTGAAGAGACAATGAAATTTGAAACAAACTAAAAAATACCTGGCATTTTAGTTGTCCTATCAATCACAGCCATGTCAAAGCCAAATGTGCCACCTGCCGTCCTGTATGTCTCAATTTCTATGGAGATTTCTGTACATTCTGTTGGAGATCGTACCATCCTCTAAACATAGGTTAAGAATCCATCCATGATCTCAGCATCAAATACGAACCCACATGGGTAAAAAAATGTGAGGTTCAGCTAGATCCCTGCAGCATGAATGAGACGATGGAGTGTGTTGTTCCATCGTTCATCAATCACTTCCCATAGGAGGAGTTGTCTTTGAAACCACTCATCTCCCTTATCATCATAGTAGGCCCGAATGGATTCTTTGACCCTGTCGATGGCCTCATACAAATAGCCCATTGCGGGCTTTTCACCATCAACTAATCGAAGAACCTTTACCAAAGGTTCAGTAATGGTGCACACCTCATGCACTCCCGCCCAGAAGTCTTCCTGGTACGAAACTAATCTGCATATGGCCTCTCCCTCTAGTTTGCGGCTCATTGTCAAAGCACGCCACTCCTCTGAAAGAAACATTCTCTTCACATCCCACATAGAATTCAAGAGGATTGAAGAGATATGAAACTGGTGGCAAACCGTGTAATGGCGTGGCGCACCAACTCTCTGTTGCTGGTGAATTTTCTCATCAAGCTAAGCACAGATGTATGATTATATATAAATTTTGTAATGCTTTTTGATGAGTCAACAATATCTTTGACAAAGGAAATTTTCCCTATGTCCTCCAACATCAAATCAATACAATGTGCAGCACAAGGTGTCCAAAATAAAGTAGGATCCCTCTCCATAAGCATCCTGCCAGCAGCGACATAATTTGCAACATTGTCCGTTATGACTTGGACAACATGTTCTGCACCCACATCCAAAATAAACACATTCAGCAAATCACATAAAGTTTTTGCATCTTTGATATGTAAAGATGCATCAACAGATTTCATAAATATTGTCCCCTTGTGACAACTAACCAAGAAGTTTATAAGGGTTCTCCCCTTTTGGTTGGTTCAACCATCTGACATCACAGTGCATCCTATTAGAGCCCATGATGCCCTAAACTCCTCCAATCTTTTGGTGCAGTCAACCTTTTCATTTTGAAGAATCCAGCCTCTAAAGTCATCATAAGAAGGGATTTTGTACCTTGGGCCAACAATTGCAATAGCATCAACAGCGGGCTAGAAAATTTCCTTGAAACGCTGAAAGGAATATCACTCCAAAGGAAAAATTTGGCCAACAACTTGTCAGCTTGTTCTTTCTCAGTTTTTTAAGCATTGAAATGATAGATGGTTGTGAACCAGACGTGGTTCTAGTAACAACAAATGATGAGGCAGCTACCGGGTTGGTTATAGATATTGATGTTGAAGTAGAACTAGTGCCACTTCCTTGTTCACCTGAGCCTAACACAGTCTTTGTTAGTTGCTTCTTCATTTCTACTTTGGCCTCTCTATTGTGCTCTAAATTTTCCAATGATCTCATGGCTTTTAGGATGATTTCCGGATTTGTATTTTTGCAAGGCCCTACATCAAATCCAGGGATTTGTACATGGTGATACTTCACTCTATAAACCCCCCGTAACATATGCTGCCCACACAACTTGCAAAACAAGTTTATTCTATCAAACCCTCCATCAGGTTCACCAAATTCCCATAAAAGGTCCAATTTCCTTGGCATATTTGTAACTTGGTTGAACTCTTGACTCTTGAGTTTTAAATTTGTAAAATGAAGTTTGAACTTTGAACTTTGAAGTTGAATGGTGAACCTATGGCAAAATAAGGATTACAAGTTACAAAAATTAAAAAGAATTACATACACGAGTAACATGACAAAACACGCGCAATTTTTGACAATTTAACAAACAAAAACCCCATCAAATCAATTCAAAAATATTTGATAACCCATTGAAATATTTGATAAACAATGGGTTATCCAGATTCCAAAGCCAACCAAAAACATATAATAAAAAAAAATAAAAAATAAAAAAAAACCAAAACAAAATTACAAAACACATAAATTTGGTGCCCATACCAATTTGCTAGAGAAAATTTCTCTCCTCCTTAGCTCTCAATCCTTTTTTCTCCTCCAATCAGCTCCCAATCGACCAAGGTTTTTCTCCTAGGTCACTCCCAAACCACGTTGCTGTCGTTGTTTGTCCAAATGAATTTTAAAAAATCATTTTTTGGTCTTATAAACCCGTTGTCTACCAGCCCAGCGATAACTATGCATCAAATCGCGATTTTTTTGCTTTTATCGTGATTATTTCAAAAACTCGAGATTTTTTACGAAAAAAACCGTTAAAAAATCAGGCGATAAAATCGAGGAAAACTTAAAATCGCGATTTTCACATCACTGCTTTAAAGCCCTTCAAGCATTAAACATTGAACATAGGGTCACTTAAAACAAACCATCTCTTTGTCAATGATACATTTCAGATCATCACAATTTAACAGTAAAATTTGGTCAAATTCTATGGAGGACAAATGACAACAATAGTAGGTCAATGGGACTCAGAAGCAATGTCGCACAACTCGTACTCGTATAAGACTCATCACGGCATTGACTCATCGATTCGTATAAGACTTGGGAACGACCCTTATAAGACTCGTATAAGACTCGTCAAAATACAAAGAAAACTTAAAATATGGTCAATTTGAAGCACAAAAAAGAAACTAATGATAATTCCAATCGATATAAGTTATAAAAACCACAATATATGCAACAATTCATAACATCTATACTGAATAAGAAAAGGACTCATGATTCCATAATTAAAATCAAAAATGTCAGCAAGTTCAAAATTCAAATACATATGTCATAAATGATAAATGATTGTCTCATAACAATCTTGAGTCTCATCACTCATGGACGACCACACCTAGAATAAGCCCTCGTGGAGCTAGTGGTACCATCGGAAGGCTGAAGCAATAAATGATTGTCTCCTAACAATCTTGAGTCTCATCACTCATGGACGACCACGCCTAGAATAAGCCCTCGTGGAGCTAGTGGTAACATTAGAAGGCTGAAGCAACTGTGAGGCAGGTCTATTTGGAGTCTCCATTTGAGATGGCAAACTAGAGAGATCCTTAGTCTCTTCATCAAGCCAACTCAAATCAAGGGCCTCCTCCTCCACAACCCAATCAGACTCTAAATCAATAGTATCCAATACAATTGGATCTGTATCCTTTGGTTGCACTTGTTTTGTGAGAATTCGAAGGTTGTAGTAAATGTAAAACAACTTCTCAAACCTCTCATGCTCCAACATGTTTCTCTTTATGTTGTGGATGTGCTCAAACACTGATCAATTGAGCTTACAAGAAGAAGCATTGCAGGGTTGACTCAGAACTTTGATGGCGAATTCTTGTAATTATGGTGCCTCAGTGCAACAATCTATCCACCAATGAGCCGTAAAAAAAATAACAACAAAGATTATCAATTTGCAATGCCAAACATATAAAAGAGAACTAGCAAAATTGCAAGCTAAGTTCTAACAATTTGCACTTGTTGATTTGGGGTAGCATCGGATGTGCTCTAGCCTTGAAAATTGGTAGAGAGGCTAAAGCACATGAGATCTCCAAGACCCAGAAATGATTTGGGCAGATTTTAACCAGTTTGGGAGATATTAAAATAATTAGCATTTTTAATGAAGTTCCTAAGTCTAAACTTAGGAAAAATAAAATATTAATGGATACTAATATAAAACTAGGTTAGAAGGTTCCAAAAGTCATGGATCAAGTCAAATCTAATCTTAGCTGTTGATTAGAGATTTAATCTCGGTCGTTGAAGGACCAACAAGAAAAGTATAAGAAGAAGCTTGAGGGTCAGTTGGAGAACACACTGAGGGAGACCAGTCAATTCGATTTCTGGAGCAGGGTTAGCTAAGAAATTCGAACTAGTGGTCTGGAGAGCAACAGGAGGCGGCACGTACGGAACAAAGAGTCGGGAACAACAGCAGGGGAACAGCGCAGAGCTTGAAGAGGCAGACACAAAGGCAGCAGAATGCGCAGTCACTAGAGGGCCTGTGTGGGTGACACAAAGAGGCCCAGTGCTGACACAGAGAGGCAGGGACTAACACAGAGTGTCTAGGAGCTACGTAGAGGTCAGCCAGGCTGACGCTGAGACTGGGAGAAGTGCTAAAGAATTTTCTCTCTGTTGGGTAAGCCAGTTTGGCACCCAGTTGTACTGAAGAATTGCTGAATAATAAAATCCTCCCTTGCTACATCGATTTTCCCACATTCGGTTTTTTCGGGGACTAGTTGTCCAAAATAGTTGTGTCGATTCTTATGCATGTGTTTGTTTTGGTATTATGATGTGATGTCTGCAGCAAAATGTATTTTAATATTTACTGAAGGATTTTCATAAATAACTTATTGGGAAATAAGTAGGTAAATTAAATCAGTTGTTGCAGTGATAGAATTTTCACAACACTTACAAGGCATTTTCTTGTCTTTGAGACGTTGGCTTGAGCTGAATCCAAACATGCCAGATGCTTCCTTATACATATCTCGTTGTATGTTGATTTTGTCATGAATATTTTGTTCCGGGAACATCTTCTCAATGCATATCATGACACCTCTCATCACCTCGAGATCTCTTTGAATGTGTTGACACCTAATCTTCATGACTGGGTGAATTTATGTAAATAATTAAATTAGGAATGTGAACAATCATCGGGAGATGAACTGAACAATCACTCCCTAATGTATATAACAAAGACCTACCTAATGGAATAATATACGAATCAGTTTGACTGCCTATTGGAGTTACTGCCTAGCCTGACATGGTATCAGAGCCAGGTTCCAAAATTAGCTTTTGTGTTGTAACTCCTTGTATCAGTTTTCTGCCATATTTTGTCCCTCTATTCTCTGTGCTCTCTGGGCTCTCTGCCATATTGCCCATGTGGTATTTTTTATAATCACTGTTGCATAATCTCCTGTTGCGCCCACTGCATAATTGTATTGCTGCATAATTGTTCTCGTATTCCCCTGAACATCGTATTCCCCTTAGCTCATGAGCATCATCAGCATCGTGTTGCTAAATGGACAGAAGGTCATTTATGTTGTGTGCTAGGATGGAGCGCTGAAGCGTTTCATTGTATTCCCCTCATGAGCATCGTGCTGCTGAATGGACAGAAGGTCATTTCTGTTGTGTGTAAGGATGAAGTGTTGAAGCGTTTCATTGTGGTGGCCTATGCAGGTCCCATTTCCAGATCTTTTGTGGTATCTCTTGGCCTTCTTCTCTGTCGCTCATTCCATGTTGCTGGAATTCTTTGACAAATTCTGACCATTACAAGATTGAAATTGCTCTCGCTGTTTCACTCTCATTAGCCCAATACGCTGATGGAAGTTCAGATCATAATATGAATCACAATGGACAAGAGTATGGCTCGGATCTGTCATACGAGAGTCTCACACAGCTGGAAAACGTAATGTGCATTGCTCCAGTAGTTGTTGTAAACTCGTTATCAGTGAATGCATTTGTTGAAAAAAACCAGCTTCCTGCCGGAACTCTAGCCACAACAAAGTGAAGACATACATGTGGTAACCTCTGGTGTCACATTTGTCGCAAAGCAGCATTTCATTTTCACAATAGCCCTTCACATTCTTCACAAAATACACGTTGCCTATCCTCCTATATACGCCCTGCTCCAGTATGCAGCAGCTGCTCCAGTGCGCTGCTCCAATACGCCCTTCCATAAAATGCGCTGATGACAGTCTAGTTAAAGAAGAATACGGAGAATAAATAATGGCTGAGACAGTCTTGAAAATGATGAGCATGGGGACATGAAACTGACTCGACTCACGCAAAAATTACTTCTTGTTTCATATGATTTAATGCAGTTGATTCTACTTGCACGTCACTCTGAGTGTGATGAATCAGTTCTTGGTCTACAACTAATAATTTTGTAGAGCAACACCTTTGTCATATTGCTAAAAGAATTGCATTTTTTCATAATATTGCCATTATAGTGCAGTTTTTCTTTAACACTAGAAGTGAAAATATTTTATACATTGGCAGCAGAAGTATTTTTACAGCTCTTGGATTTTACAATGCATTCAATCATCTATGGTGGGAATAGTTCTCACTAGCAAGAAGAATATCTTGAATGGTCTCGGATGATAAAACACACCCTCATTTTCAATGAGTTGTGGAAAGGAGTGTGTGTCGGAGAAGGAGACAATGACCCAGTACAGCCGACCTCAGACAAAGAGCTCGTCATGTGGGAAAACAAGAACAACAAAGCTTATGCATTAATCGCAGCATCTGTAAATGAAGAGGTGAGTCGTCATATTTCGTCATATTCAACTGCCTTTGAAACTTTACAAAAGCTTAAAGAACTCTATGACTCACATTCTGCACTTGAAGTTGTTCAACTCATGATTAAACTCTTCACTCTTGAACTGCAAAATAATGATCCTCTTGCTCTTGCATCTGAAGTAAAGTCTATAATGCATGATATCAAATCTACTAAGGTTGAGTTGGATATTCCTCTATCGCTTTTCTCAAGGCACTTTATCCTACTTACTCCAATCATCTTGAGTCATTGCAAGCAAATGGAAATCTCAAAGATATAACCTTTGACTCTCTTGTGAAAAAGTTTGTTGAAAGAGAGAAAGCCTTTGGAAAGAAGACAGCCCCTGAATCGTCTGAAGAGACTGTCTGCCTTGCTCATAAAGAAAAGCATCCTGCTCAAGATTCTACAAGAGGAAGAGGTGGCGAAGAGGAAGAGGAAGATATTTCAGAGGCAGGGGGGTAGACTTTCTCAAGGAGAAAAGGCAGATTTACACTATATTCGCTGCAAAAGAAATGGATCACATGATGCCTCTACATGCAAGCTACCATGGGACAAAATTGAGCAGAAAAGAAACCAACAGAAAGGTAAAACTGATGATACAAACAAAGGTAAAGCACCTGAATCTGCTCACTATGTTGAGGCACAATGTAACATTGGAGTAAGTGAAGATTTGTTTAATGCTTCACTTGCTTCATGGAAAAATGATTGGTTGCTTGATTCAGGAGCAACCTGCCACATGACTCATAGAAAATATTTTTTTGAAGATTTCACTAACAATGTTGATTGAGCAGTATACTTTGCAGATCAATCAAAAATCAAGCCTTCAGGGCTTGGCACAATCAGGCTTAAACTGCCTGGTCTTCCAGACTTTCTTCTGGATCATGTTCTATATCTCCCACAGCTCAAGAGAAACTTGCTGTCCTTGGTCCACATCCGCCAGCAAGGTCACTCCATTCATATGTTTGATGGCAAGCTTGAGTTGAGAAAATCATCTGATCACTCACTTGTCATGAGGGGAATAGAAGAAGAAAGACTTCTCAAACTGCAAGGAACATCTGCTCATAAACAACATTTCTCATATATTACTCGTCATGAAGAAGGTACACTTCCATCAAGTTTATTAATGCATGCTAGATTTGGACATTTAAACTATGACAGACTCCGCTTGTTGAAGAAAAATTGTGTTACTAGTTTGCCTACAATTCCCAGGAAACTTAAGGATTGTGATGCTTGCATTCTAGGAAAGCATAGCAAATAGTATTTTCATGATTCACATTCCAGAGCACATAGGAAACATTAAGATTTATGTGGTCCAATGCCTGTTCCTTCTGCAAATGGAAATAAATATATGATGACATTAATTGATGACTACACCAGAATGTGTTGGGTTTATTTATTGAAGAACAAATCTGATGCTTTTCAAACATTCAAGAATTTTCATAAATGGATTGAAAATGATGCACAATCTCATATTGGGTCTATTCACACTAATAATGGAAAAGAATATACATCAAATCAATTTGAAAACTATCTTCGACAACATGGGATCAAACATCAAACAATTGTGCCTTATAATCCCCAACAGAATGGTGTAGCTGAAAAAATGAATAGAACAATCTTGAATATGGTAGAATCCATGCTCTTCTTCAAAAATGTAAAGATAATGTTTTGGGCTGATGCTGTTCTATGTGCTGCGTATATAAAGAATAGATGTCCATCTAATGCTATAAGAAACAAGACTCCTTATGAATTGTGGTATGGACATGTTCCTTCAGTAAAACATCTCAGGATCTTTGGTTCCACTTGTTATGCTTTGATACCAAAGGTACATCGAAACAAACTTGGTGCTAGAAGTCGTAAGTGTATCTTCCTGGGGTATTCAAATACCTCCAAAGCATATCGCCTCTATGATGAAGTAAATAAAAAGTTTGTTATATCTAGAGATGTAATTTTTCTTGAATCATCCAAATCTGACAATGTTGTTGAGTGACAACTTGATCGCTTGGATAGATTTGAAAAAATGAAATCATTTCAAGAATTTGAGAATCAGATTCCACATCTTGAAGGGGGGATTCCTATACTAGATCAACATGTGAAATCTCCTTCTGAAGAATACTCTCCCCCGATTGAAACTCCAACAACGGATGATGCTTAAAGTGATGTAATTGATAGAATTGGGAGACTCAATCTTGATTCACTCCCAACTCAATCAACAGAGCAGCCTGGACCATCTCAGAGAGGTCCCCCAAAGTGGCTGAAAAATACACTTGAAAGTGTTCATCCTGATGAAATTGGAAAAACAGGAACTAGAAATTCAAACCGAAAAAATGGAGGTGATGTAGATGACTCTAATTCATCTGTTGATATGGATGTTTCTTATGATTGTGAATTGAACTTGTCTATAGATTTTGAACCAACTTCCTTTAAATAAGCTTCTTCTCATGATGAATGGAAAGAAGTAATGCAAATGGAGTATGATGCCCTCATAAAGAACGACACTTGGAAGCTGGTTGATCCTCCATTTGGAACCAAACCAATTGGCTGCAAGTGGGTCTACAAGAACAAGTACAAAGTTGATGTCTCACTTGACAAGCACAAAGCTAGGCTTGTGGAAAAAGGTTTTGCACAGAAGGAAGGGGTCGATTATGAGGAAAATTTTGTCTCCACAACACAATGGGCCACCATCCGGACACTCTTTCCACTAGCAGCTCAGAACGATTGGAAAGTCCGTCAAATGGATGTAAAAAATGCCTTCTTGAATGGAGATCTAAAAGAGAATGTTTTTATGTCCCAGCCTGAAGGATTTTCTGTGAAAGGACATGAACATAAAGTATGAAAACTTGTGAAGTCCTTGTATGGCATCAAACAAGCACCACGAGCCTGGTATGAAAAACTAACTGAGCATCTTCTGAAACTCAACTTCAGTCATTTTGATCTTGATGATGCAAGTTTATTTATCAGGAAAGTTGGCAAAACAGTTGTATATCTTGTGGTATATGTAGATGATGTTTTAATGACAGGGAACAATGAAAGCTATATTGCATCCATAAAGAAAGAATTGGGAATTTTTTTTGAAATGACTGATTTGGGCTATGTTCATTACTATCTTGGCATTGAAGTAACCCAACATCCAAAGTCCATATTTCTTTCTCAAAAGAAATACATTGGAGATTTGTTGAATAGGTTTGGCATGATAGAATGCAATCCTCTCACTACTCCAATGGAAAAAAACTTAAAGCTCACATCTATTGAAGGAAAAGAATTTGAGGATGCAACAAAATATAGACAACTTGTAGGAAGTCTCATCTACCTCACTACTACCAGACTAGACATTTCATTTGCTATTGGAATCCTCTCTAGGTTTATGCAAAAGCCTTGTGAGGGACATTGGTCTACTACAAAAAGAGTTCTAAGGTACTTGAAGGGAACTCAAGACTTTGGAATCAAGTATACGTAGGTGGATGACTTCAGCATGATTGGATACTCTAGATGGAGACAAAGAAACCGAAGTATCAACTTTAGGATATGGTACGAGTCTTGGATCAGGAGTTGTCTCCTGGAGATCACACAAACAATCAGTTCCACTAGATTCCACAATAGAAGCAGAATACGTGGCAACAGCTAAAGCAACAAAAGAAATTGTGTGGCTCGGGAAAATTCTTGAAGATTTGCAGGTAAAACAAGTACAATCAACTCCACTCATGATTGATAATACCTCTACAATAAAGTTGGCCAAGAACCCAAAGTTCCATGATCGAACGAAGCACATCAATACTAAATATCAT
>APFE030263713.1:35305-46419 GCA_000404065.3 Pinus taeda
AAAGTATAGATAGCTTGTAGGAAGTCTCATCTACCTCACTACTACCAGACCAGACATTTCATTTGTTGTTGGAATCCTCTCCAGGTTTATGCAAAAGCCTTGTGAGGGGCATTGGTCTGTTGCAAAAAGCGTTCTAAGGTACTTGAAGGGAACTCAAGACCTTGGAATCAAGTATACACAAGTGGACAACTTCAGCTTGATTGGATACTCTGATTCAGACTTCGATGGAGACAAAGAAACTGGAGTATCTACTTCAGGATATGCGATGAGTCTTGGATGAGGCGTTGTCTCTTGGAGATCACGCAAACAATCAGTTCCAGTAGATTCCACAACAGAAGCAGAATACTTGGCAGCAGCTGAAGCAAAGAAATAAATTGTGTGGCTCAGGAAAATTCTTGAAGATTTGCAGGTAAGACAAGTACAATCAACTCCACTCATGATTGACAACACCTCTGCAATAAAGTTGGCCAAGAACCCAAAGTTCCATGATCGTACAAAGCAAATCAATACTAAATATCATCTAATCGAACATAATGTTGAGGCCAAAACAATCCATCTCCATCATTGTTCCACAAATGAGCAAATTGCAGACATCTTCACCAAAGCGCTTGGAAGAGAAAAGCTTGAAAGGTTTAGAACGATGCTTGGACTCACCAAAATCCCTTCAGATTAAGGGGGGAAATGTTGACACCTAATCCTCTGCGAATGGGTGAATTTGGAATGTGAACAGTCATCAAGAAGATGAACTGAGCAGTCACATTCTTTGTATATAACAATAGCTACCTAATGAAATAAATCGTATCAATTTCTACCAAACTGGAGTTACTCCTGGCCTGACAATATATAAGAAAAAAATTAAAATAAATTAATGTAGACAATGTGAGACAATCAATATGCACACCAACGCTAAAGGGAGAAACGCTATGATTGCTCATGTAAACAATGTTATGTATAAATTTCATCAAAACTTTCATCAACAAATAGTAATGTAGAATGAGAATGGCCAAAGTTGAAGCAACATTGAAAATTCCCCCCTAGAGTTTGCTCTCAAAGAGGAAATAGCAAAGCAGTCCTGGATGGGCATAACTTAGTTACTTGGACAAAGTAGACAACAAGACAGTTGCCTTAATATGACATGAAAAGGAAGTTATTCTAATCTCTACTTATATATAATTAATGTGTATGTGACATTTGGAATTAAAATAAAGGCATAATAATTCTACCCAACATGAAAATACACTAATTCTATTTTATCATAAGGATAAGAACAATGGATGGTTTATGAAAAACGTTATTATCACTATATAAACAATGTAAATAAAATTGGTACTTTCCTTATTTGAAATTATATCCGAACCTGTGATGGAGTTTTAGTTAACGTGCATAGCCATTGGTAAGGAAAGAATTGATATTAATGATTGAACTTACAATAATGCTGCTAATTTTTAATTGAGGTTCAAACTACTAAACCTTATGAGATTGTAGAGCATGTTGTCGACTCCTGATGGGTACTTATATGCATAATGATAATTATATGTATATACATGTTTCTTAAATAATGATTAAGGAAAAGTAATGATATCCTTTGATAACTGTGAATGTAGCTCAAACTGGTCAGAGAGCTCCCGATCAAACCTCTGTATTCGCAAATAGAGAAAAATTGTGCTATAAAAGCAAGATAGCACCAGGATGCAGTGCAGATGAGGCACTTAGCCGCAAAAAGCAAGTCAGATGAATGGAAATTTCCGGTGTGAAGTATATTCCATCCTGTCTTAGGTTTAGAAGCAAACACTGAGGACGATGTTTCATTCAAGGGGGAAAGATGTAACACCCCTCAATGAAAATTAATTAATTAATTTACTTTTACTGCAACAATTCAATAAACTATGGGCTATGTGGAAACCTAGTGGAAAATTTAATGTTTAGGTTATTTTGATTTTTATTTATTTAAAAGTTGGTTATGTCTAGCTAGGGAATTTATGAGGAAGAGTCACTAATTGAAATTTTCATTTACTAGACAGTTAGGGGACAATTACTCCCACTCCTAGAGATAAATCATCTCAATTGGGGAAATAGAGGTCAGAGAGTATGAGAGGAGCAGGAGGAAACCAAGAAGGGGGAGAAAGAAGATTAATCCCTTGAATAGGATGTTGTCAAGGGAAGGCAAGACACTACTACTTAGGGTATTATTGATCTAGTTGGAGCCAGTGGAATCCCTAATTCAGATGTGAGTACCTTGGCTAGACTTGTATAGTCTTGATGCTTTGGGTAGACATGGTTAGGTCACTATCTACAATTGTTCTGGAAATGAAATTGGCATGATGGGAGATTTTGTAAACGGTACCCTTCTCAATTGCTGGGAGGAGTGAAATGTGTTCCCTGTGTATTCCCTAGCAAGCTCTAACTGGAACATATAAGTAACTTAATTTGTTAGTTCTGGAACATGAAATTAACTTTTGTAATTGCATAAGTATGCTTTCTCTGAATATTTTTTATGAAAGACAAACTTTGACTAGTTGAGAGGGAATTGTGTAATTCCCTTTGTAAGAAATATGTATTTTATTTGTTATGAAAGAATGGAATTTTTTTTTGTTAAGAAACTTGTACTTAATAATGGTGATGAAAAGGTTTGAAAAGAAGCCTAATGTTTGATAAAAATAGAATTAATGCATGCTCTGTTGACAATTCTAGTATCGTAAGTAGTCCGAATAATGATACTGAAACAATTTAATTCCAAACGAATGGACCAGAGTCCATACATGGAATAGTCCTTCCTTCTAAAAATTATATAAATATACTTAATACTCAAAAAATGTGAGTAGCAGGCTCCAAATAAATATTAGGTCTCACTTAGATATAGGAGTATTAGTAATAAAAATAGTGAGAGGAAAACCACATAGGAACCATTGAAGTACAGGGCAAGAAAACTAGACCAACCAAATAACTAATAATAGGTCTGGTATCACATGAGGTATAGTGTGACTGGTATCAGTATTGTTACTTTTCAGAGGGAGTCTGAATCCCCTCTTAGACTCACAGATGTGATGTATGTTCCAAGGCTAAATAAGAATATTGTTTCCATCATGGTATTGGAAGACCATGGCTATGATGTGATATTTAACAAAGGAAAGGTTTTCCTTAGACACATCACCGCAGGATAGGTTGTTGTACAGGTAAATTCCCTCTGCAAATAGAGGTGATCCCACTAGCCTAAATGGGGTCTAGCAACAATCAAAAAATGCTAACACGCAGGTTCCTAATTGCAAAGTAAAGACTGATGATGAGGGCCTACCTCGAATCCAATGCTAGTATTCGTAGAAGAGTCGTCGCTCCTGTTCTTTCGCTTCAGCTGGTCACAATCCTCACAATCCTCGTGAATAGACACTTGCACATGCAAAGAACAAGACAAATACAAGCATAAAATCCAAGAAATGAAACTATGTATCAATCATAAAGGATACAACTCAAACATCATTATAAAAACAACACGAGTGGAACCATAATGATAGTCGCCTATTATTATTGATAAACAAAAGAGAATACAACCAAGTTCTGACGTCAAATCCTCCTTTGGTTGTGTGATCAGCAACACATGCCTTGCAAAGCTTGTAGGGGATGGGGAACAAGCCTCTCTCTCCTTGATTACTGGGACATGGATCTCCTCCTTAAAGATATAGCCTTATGGGGATGAACAAGGCCTCTTGTAACATGAGCTTAGCAATTCTCAGACTTTGGGACTTAGATTTGGGAGCTTGAAGAGTAGAATTACTAACTAGCTTGTCAAAGGCTAAGAGACAAGCTTATATAGAGGGAGGAGAAGGAGATAAGACCATCCACAAGATTCATGGGATTGTCCTTATCATTAGGAAGCTTCCATGAGAGGTGGGGAACTACTTCCCTCCTTGGGAGATTTGAAGCCCAACTGAACTAACTGAAACTGGAATCAGTTCATGAATAGGTTAGGAAGAACCTTTGGAAGTTTGTTTGTTAAAAACTTTACCCAACTGGATTGGCGCTAGTGCAACTCTGATATAGAGCGCCAGCTGGCGTGCCCTCTTTGGAGGATTTCCCCCATTGGCGTGAGTGATACACTGTGGAACAACGCCAATGGAAAAGGGGCTATATTTATGGGTATTTTGTAGAAGGTGTCTTCAGGGCATATGAAGTACATACTCAAGGGGATACAATGTAGGTGTTTTCAAGTTATGTCACTTCTCACAGGTCCCGGATAGGTCCTCCAATGTACGGGAGAAGGGGTGACAGGGACAGTGACAAAATACTGTGTAACAGATGCCCCCTAAAGCATGAAGCCGGAGAGAGAGAGGGGTGAAATGCTTTACAAGAACATGATCGACTGAAAACACGACCGTTGGAGAACCTACACGAAGTACAACTGATATCTCAAGTACATGATGTACATGGTATGGGCGCAGCCATCCATAGCAGAGTACATAAAAATCTGGATCCAAGGTATGGACGCAGCCATCCAGCGAGTATCGATGAATAGACCCAGGCATGGTCACATCCATCCAGTGAATGAGTCATGTAGTGAGGATAATAATCCACAAAATGCAACCTGGATCTTAGCAGACAAAGTCCAGGGTCTTGCGCTCCATCTCAACCCGAACAAAGTACAAGTTCAAGCATGCAAATATGGGAGTCGAAGTCGAACATGCGAGAACATCGTCTGATTACTAGTTAATGATGAAAATTGTTAACAGACACGAGAGGTACCACAAATAATGGCAATGGTCCTCAAGGTACTATAAGTACAATCCACGGTGTGCGAATTAGTGAGATGGTGTCGAACACCCGTAGAATCATCCGATTGGAGGCCAATGATGAAAACCTTGCGTCGAACACGAAGAACCTACCATTGAGGCATGCAGGCTCCAAGGTACCTGAAGGGAGTCTCTAAGTCAACTTCCTGGATAATGAGCTGAAGTCGACAGGAAGTGACCTTGATCGAAGGTGGGCCATAATGTTTCCCACATCATCGACATGAGACAAAGAAGGATAAAATGTTTTGTGTGAGGTATCAGAGGGAGGTTGAGTATTCTGTAGAGGTCAACCTCTCTTGAACATATCAGCGGCACGACGGTGGACTTGGCAGTATTTGAAATCAAATAATCAGGGATCATGGTGACAAGACAATGAGCAGATGAATGGTCAAACAGGATAACGCAAACCCACAGAAACAAGTGTAAAACAAGAGGAGATGTCCCCACCCAGACACGAATGCAGACAAGTGCCATGTTCAAGAGTGACATGCTGCCGACACGACGATAATTGTGGTTCCTTTATTCCCCCACCATTTCTGGCGAGTACCCTAATTATTTTTGGATGACAAGCTTGACGGTGGTAGCATATGCTTGGGAGGCGTCATCGCGATGGAATCTGATGTCATTAAGTTTTAACGAGTCTGACAAAGGAAGAACTCAGCGTCTTTTCATGTTTAGAGAGTATGAAAAGACAACGGAAAAGTAAACTCCAGGGGTGTCCTTTTTCGTAAAGTTGTGTCTCTCGAGCCCGAAAAAGTATAAAACCATGCTCAAAAGAACAACCTGATCATTACGACCGAGGAGTACTTTTCATAAGTAGTGATTCCGATCTGAAAAACTAAAAAAGCGATCAAAACCACGTTGCTTCGTGACCATTAACGAACTGGAAATGACAAGGGTCCGACAATATTTTCGTTTTTAAATGGTCAGAAAAGGGTTTAAAGATGTCTGCCTCTCATTTCCATTTAACGAGTCGAGAGGACCAACTCGGCATTCTTTTCACATTTAGAGAGTCAGAAAAGAGCAAAACATGACTCCAAAGTGACTTTTTCATGTATTTACCGAGTCCGAAAAAGTATAAAATACAACTCATTTCGCCGCCAAAGCTGCATAAACACTTGTCGCTACACAAGAAATCGACGTAAAATCCCTTTTCGACACAAATATTCATAAAAATATCCATAAAATGACTTTTAAAACCTATTTAGGGGTCAAAAAGTTATAAAATGGTGAAAATGGTAAATTAAAAAATATACTTTTCACTTTTTACGTTTGGAGAGTGACATTAGGGCTTTTGGAGTGCGACCTTCAGTTGGCGATTGCGACAAATCTAGTGGACCATTTGGAGCGTCGTCAGTGTCAGGTAAGAGGTCTCGTACTTAGCTCCATTTCTATTCGTTTAGAATTTGTTTTAAATTGCTTTTTCATCCCCTATAGGGAGGATTTCAAATTTAGGGGTTGCGCCCATTGGCGCGGGTTTCAGGCACGGACCCGTGCCAATGGGGCAACTTTCCCATAGGGCACGAGCCCATGGGCGCCACTATTTTAGAAACAGTCGCGCCAACGGCTGCGTGGATTTTTGGGCAAATTTTTAACAAATTTAAACCTATTTACCTGCAATTTCAAGTTATTTAAGAATCTAATTTATTGTTTTGGGCTTGTGTTTGCAGGGAAATACACAAAAATGGTGATCGTGTGGAAAGAACGAGAACATGATCAAGTAGATACATTGGCCTTAGCATATGAGGACTGCATGTAGGCACTTAGAGCATGTGGGCTCAAGAAATTTTTCATGCTGTCCTATTTGCGAGCTTAGCCAGAGCTTTTACAGTATTTGGTCAACTTGTGGGACGTACGGGAACAGGTGTTCCGAATACGGGACCAAGTATTGGAGTTAAACGTATCCGATGTCTACTCCCTCACTGGATTGTCACGACGGGGCCCGGTACCTCAATTGACCGGTAGCAGACCATTTGGAGAGAAGATGGAGGAGGTGAAGGCCCGAGTTTGCCCAGGTGCCAGATACGGGCAGGGCGGCTCAAAGGTGGATATCCCAACCATTCCAAACTTGACATTGAGAGCATTGTTGTTTACCATCACACGAGCTACGGGGGCATAGGTGGCCCACGAAGCTATGAAGAACCATTTGATCCTGGCGACAGAGTGCCTTAGTCTCACAATCTTCAACTTGGCGTCAGCAGTGACGACCAGTATGAAGAGGCAATTGACCAAAGCCAAGCAGGGCAAGCTGCAACAGTTCGGATATGGCTCCATCTTGGTGACGTTCTTCTTGGAACGGGTGCCAAGCTTCCAGGGCTAAGGGGCCTTTGTTCTAGACCCAGCACCTCGAGAGCCGAGGATGGCTCGATGGGCGGCAGTGATGCCGAGGGGTGGTGGCGGTCAGCAGATGTCTTTTAGACCTGAGTTTTTCGGGTGGCTTCACCGCCAACTGATTGTGGTGGAGAAATGGCCATATGCAGGGACAGACTTCACTGGAGACCCTGACCTTCCCCTGCCGGAGGGAGAGGACTGGGACAAGGAGATTGGTATGACCTTATTTTTTGATTTTGTGTTTTTATGATTTTTTTTGTTAATACATGCTTGTCCTAATGACCTTTATATGCATATGTAGATGTCGGCCCTGAGCATCCAGCTGGCATGTCTCCCATTGCAAGGAGACTACCTAGTAGCAGCAGTAGCAGGAGCGGATCCTCAGGAGGCGGGTGGTGATAGTGGGGAGCTTATTCAGAACCTTGAGGCTATCACTCGAGGGATTCCAGATTACGCTCAACTAGCGGATGTCCCACTAGCGTACCAAAGGCACACAGTGGGGGTGCCAACTCGCATCCACCAGCTCCTGAGGCATTTAGTGCGAGCAGTGACGTGCTACCATGAGCACCATCGAGACTAGATATCTAGGCTTTTCTTTTCATGCATATTTTTTGAGAGACATGTTGTCTCCGGATGTATTCAGACAAACATGTATTATTTTTTGATGATGCATGGGGTGCAAACATTTTGGACACACATATATATATATATACCTATGTTTTATGGTTTATTGTTATAGTATTTGGTCAACTTGGTCATGTTCTCGTTCTTTCCACACAATCACCATTTTTGTGTATTTCCCTGCAAACACAAGCCCAAAACAATAAATTAGATTCTTAAATAACTTGAAATTGCAGGTAAATAGGTTTAAATTTGTTAAAAATTTTCCCAAAAATCTGCGCGGCCATTGGCGCGACTATTTCTAAAACAGTTGCCCCATTGGCACGGGTCCGTGCCCGAAAGCCGTGCCAGTGGGCGCAATTCCTAAATTTGAAATCCTCCCTATAGGGGATGAAAAAGAAATTTAAAACAAATTCTAAACGGATAGAAATGGAGCTAAGGACGAGACCTCTTACCTGACATTGACGACGCTCCAAATGGTCCACTGGATTTGTTGCAATCGCCAACTCAAGGTTGCACTGCAAAAGCCCTAATGTCGCTCTCATTTACGATTTTCACCATTTTATAACTTTTTGACCCATAAATAGGTTTTAAAAGTCATTTTATGGATATTTTTATGAATATTTGGGTCGAAAATGGATTTTATGCTAATTTCTTGTGCATTGACAGGTGTTTATGCAGCTTTGGCAGCGAAACAAGTTGTATTTTATACTTTTTCGGACTCGGTAAATACACGAAAAAGTCACTTTGGAGTCATATTTTTCTCTTTTCTGACTCTCTAAACATGAAAAGAATGCCGAGTTGTTCCTCTTGACTCGTTAAATGGAAATGAGAGGCGGTCGTCTTTAAACCCTTTTTTGACCGTTTAAAAACGAAAAGATTGTCAGAACCTTGTCGTTTCCGGTTTGTTAACGGTCACGAAGCGACGTGGTTTTGATCTCTTTTTTAATTTTTCAGATCGGAATCACTACTTATGAAAAGTACTCCTTGGTCGTAATGATCGGGTAGTTCTTTCGAGCATGGTTTTATACTTTTTCGGGCTCGAGAGACACAACTTTATGAAAAAGGACACCCCTGGAGTTTACTTTTCCGCTATCTTTTCAAACTCTATAAACATGAAAAGGCACCAAGTTCTTCCTTTGTCAGACTCGTTAAAACTTAATGACATTGGATTCCACCACGATGACGCCTCCCAAGCATATGCTACCCCCGTCAAGCTTGTCATCCAAAAATAATCGGGGTACTCGCCAGAAATGGTGGGGGAATAAAGGAACCACAATTATTGTCGTGTCGGCAGTATGTCACCCTTGAACATGGCACTTGTCTGCATTTGTGTCTGGGTGGGGACATCTCATCTTGTTTTACACTTGCCTCTATGGGTTTGGTTTATCTTGTTTGACCATTCATCTGCTCATCATCTTGTCACCATGACCCCTGATCATTTGATGTCAAATACTGCCAATTCCACTATCGTGCCGCCAATATGTTCAAGATAAGTTGACCTCTGCAGAATACTCAACCTCCCTCTGATACCTCACACAAAACATTTTATCCTTCTCTGTCTCATGTCGATGATGTGGGAAACATTATGCCCACCTTCGATCAAGGTCACTTCCTGTCGACTTCAGCTCATTATCCAGGAAGTTGACTTAGAGACTCCCTTCAGGTACCTTGGAGCCTGCATGCCTCAATGGCAGGTTCTTCATGTTCGACGTGAGGTTTTCATCATTGGCCTCCAATTGGATGATTCTACAGGTTTTATACACCGGCTTACTGATTCGCACGCCGTCGATTGTACCTATAGTACCTTGAGGACCATTGTCATTATTGGTGATACCTCTTGCATTTGTTAATAGTTTTCATCATCAATTGGTAATCAGACGATGTTCTTGCATGTTCGACTTCAACTCCCATATTCGCATGCTTGAACTTGTACTTTGTTTGGGTCGAGATGGAGTGCAAGACCCTGGATTTTGTCTGCTGAGATTCAGGTTGCATTTTGTGGATTATTATCCTCACTACATGACTCATTCACTAGATGGCTGCAACAATGCCTGAGTCTATTCATCGATCCTTGGTGGATGGTTGCATCCATACCTTGGATGAAGATTTTTATGTACTCTGCTATGGATGGCTGTGCCCATACCATGTACATCATGTACTTGAGATATCATTTGTACTTCGTGTAGGTTCTCCAACGGCTGTGTTTTCAGTCGACCATGTTCTTGTAAAGCATTTCACCCCTCTCTCTCTCGGGCTTCATGCTTTACAGGGCATCTATTACACAGTATTTTGTCACCATCCCTATTACCCCTTCTCCCACACATTGGAGGACCTATTTCGGGACCTGTGAGAAGTGACATAACTTGAAAACCCCTGCATTGTATCCCCTTGAGTATGTACTCCATATGCCCTGAAGACACCTTCTGCAAAATACCCATAAATATAGCCCTTTTTCCATTGGCACTGTTCCACAGTGTATCACTCGTGCCAATGGGGGAAATCCTCCAAAGAGGGCGTGCCAGTTGGTGCTCTGTATCAGAGTCGCACTAGGGCCAACCTAGTTGTGTAAAGTTTTTAACAAACAAACTTTCGAAGGTTCTTCCTAACCTATTCATGAACTGATTCCAGTTTGAGTTAGTTCAGTTTGGTTTCGAATCTCTCAAGGAGGGAAGTAGTTCCCCACCTCTCATGGAAGCTTCCTAATGATAAGGAAAATCCCATGAATCTTGTGGATGGTCTTATCTCCTTCTCCTCCCTCTATATAAGCTTGTCTCTTTGCCTTTGACAAGCTAGTTAGTAATTCTACTCTTCAAGCTCCCAAATCTAAGTCCCAAAGTCTGAGAATTGCTAAGCTCATGTTACAAGAGGCCTTGTTCATCCCCATAAGGCTATATCTTTAAGGAGGAGATACATGTCCAAGTAATCAAGGAGAGAGAGGTTTGTTCCCCATCCCCTACAAGCTTTGCAAGGCATGTGTTGCTGATCACCTAGCGAAAGGAGGATTTGACGTCAGAACTTGGTTGTATTCTCTTTTGTTTATCAATAATAATAGGCGACTATCATTATGGTTCCACTCGTGTTTTTTTATAATGATGTTTGAGTTGTATCCTTTCTGACTGATACATAGTTGCATTTCTTGGATTTTATGCATGTATTTGTCTTGTTCTTTGCATGTGCAGGTGTCTGTTCACGAGGATCATGAGGATTGTGACCAGCTGAAGCGAAAGAATGGGAGCGATGACTATTCTACGAATACTAGCGTTGGATTCAAGGTAGGCCCTCATCATCGGTCTTTACTTTGCAATTAGGAACCTGTGTGTTAGCATTGTTTGATTGTTGCTAGACCCCATTTAGGCTAGTGGGATCACCTGTGTCTGC
>APFE030263715.1:0-12477 GCA_000404065.3 Pinus taeda
ATGTAAATGGAGAAAAAACAAGCGAGCTAATTCACGATGATGCTGAAATTGTGAAATTAGCTCACAAAAATGATAGCATGACTGATGGCAAAAGCAATCCATGGCAAGTGGGCAAGCTTGCAATTGTACCATAGAAGTGGGCTCCTCTCTAAGATGTTTACCACCTTTGCCACCTCTACGAGGTCTTTGTGGCACATTTCCCTCTGTTGTGGAATCACTGTCATTTTCCTACTCATAATATGACTCTGTATCTGACATGGTTTTTAGAACAAAATAGCTGCAATAGGAAGACTTCAATATGTATGTTGTAGGTGTGATGAAATCCCAATTTCAGTGCATCCTCAAAAAACCAACTGAAGCATCATAAGAGTTATGCTATAATGGATATTTTGTTTGGTATATTTGGGCATAAAACAGTCACAAAGATATTGTGGTATGAAGTGCTGCTGTCTCAAATGTCTTTTAATACCCTATACAAAGTTTTAATACCCTTTACAAAGATTTTGATAAGGGCCTAGGGTTTGATTTGCTTTCTTACACCCAACACCACTTTCACTCTTCAAACATACATTAGACAATATTCAACTTGATTGATTGAAGCAAAGAAACACCTACTTGCAGCTTTGGAGGCGGTTTGACACGTTTTAGGCACATAAAGTTAATGCTGGAATGGGTGCGTAGCGCATTGGCCAATGTGTAGCACCTATGTAAATTAACACAGGATGTGTGCGCCCAATGCGTAGCACACTGCCCAGTGCGTAGCGCGCAAGTTCTATGTGTAGTGCGCACCTTCAACTCTGCCTCAAGGGTCTGTAACTTGGTTTTTCGCCCTCCAATCTTGAACATGCTCTTGCTCTGATGTGTGATGAACAAAAAGACTTGTTTTCACCTTATATACAACCAAAATATCTAATTTGAATAAATTGACTTCCAAAAACCCACTTTGTAAAGTTTGGGCACTTTCAATTTTGGTCTTTTAATACAATGATGCTTTTTGAGTTTCTCATGCTTTTCTGAGGTTTGGACTGAAGTTCTTTGTTGATTCTTGTTTACAGGGATAGCTATGATATGCTCTGGCAAAGGAGACCAAGGCTGCATTTGAACAATTGAAGAATTGAAAAATTTTGACAATTTTTTACAAAAATGAGATGGCGACTTATCTTCAAAACGGAGTTTTGAAGAGAAGTCCTAATTCAGCTGTACAATGATGAAAATGAGTGAAATGATGATCTATAAAAGACATCCCTCTGGCCTGTTGGTCTTCTAAGACTTTTCAAGACAAAATTGACCCAACCCTAGACCTAAGACCTCAAAATTTAAAACATGATTGTAAATGATCTTTGAAAACTTATTTTAATGAATAGACTTGAACCAGCAGTGCCAAGCACGAGGGGAATGAGTGACACAAACCGCTCCATCAGAGTTATGGCATGCCTAACGAAATGCAATTGATGAAAACTGGTGGGACACCTAAAACATGAAATGCAAAAAAGAGCTTTGATCTCTGATGGAGGGATAAATAGACCGACTCTAACAGATACAATAAAAGAGCGTGTTCTACACACTTTTTTAATGTATCTACAATGTTTAGCAATGTGGGTCTTCTCAGAAGTAGGCATCATGGTTACTCTTTGGATTTGGAATTTAATTCCACATCCAACGAGTGTCTACACTTGAAATTTGAGTAAACCTATAAGTAAGCCAAAAATACAATTAAAAAGTAGTTTTTGAATTTTCCCTCCAAAACATTTATAACAACTCTTTTTAAATTTAAAGGATTTTGATTGGTTTACATATTATGTACGTAAAAATTTCATGGGCACTTTTAGGTTGAAATTTCTTCTAATGCATATTCCTACAGTTGTTCTTTTGGATCAAGATCTTCGTTAGCCTCACCATCATAGATCTAGACCAAAACACCAAGACCGGGTAGAGAAGGTGAGATCCTTCTCCTTTGCGTAGATCTTTTTGAACTGCAAGGTATGGTAAATGAGCATGAACACTCTATGTTCGTTTGAAAAATCGGTTGAAGATAGGGAGTTGGGGTCACCGTGGGTAATGGATTTATGGGGTTCAATGTTTTTTTTTTTTTCACAGCAGATGTGAGTTTGGGATTTTTCTTAGAGCTGGTTGATCGACACAACCTTTAGATCAAAATAGATTTGTCCAAATTGGGGTTCCTCCTATGTCACTGGGAGGGGTGGAGGGGTTTGAAGTTTTATAGAATGTCCATATGTGTAGATAAAACTCTAAATGTACATTTCCTTACTACTCTCTACCTTATGATCCCTTGGAATGGGCAGATCTGATAGATCAGGAGCGGGGTTCGAGCACGAAATAGGAGCGGAAGTTCCAAATTTTCATTAAAACTTTGGTTGGTAAATCTATTTTAATCTAGGTCAACAATGAGAATTTAGTGGAGAATATCAAATACAAGATCTAATAGCGTGAAGGGATTCCATCAACGACTCAAAATATTGTTGTAGGAAGTAAATTACTTTAGGACAGAAGGCCTCTCAAAGAATACAATATCTGTAGAGGTTATACCATTTTCTTGGTATCTTTTCTGATTGGAGGATCAAGATATGATCCTTCAATTTCCTATAAAGAAGATGTCAAAAGGAGTATATAGCATGCGAAGATAACACCTCCTACTAGGAAATTTCCAAGGCCTTATATAGTGGAAAGGATGGATAAACACCCACAAATTGAGATTCAAATTTGTTAGGTAAATAACATGTTCTCATATTTTCATGCAGAGGTAGTTATTTTCTATTTTCATAGTTTATGGCCTAAACTTGAAGATCTATACCAATGGATCTATACAAATTGGACTACAAAATGTGATATTCATTTATGTTCGAGGGGATTTTTAATTGTACACCCTACCTCAAAAAAATATTACTAGAAAATATTTGAGGAAGGTCTGTGGTTTTGGGGCAGAGCTAGGTTATTCATCACCCCTAGTTCCTATAATTTAATTCATCAACAATGTAGGTCACAAAAATAGCCATCTAGGTTAGGATGCCAAACCTCCCACTCCCCTTTTGGTACCATTAGGTTCTTGAAGACATTGGGAATGATTTGGCAGATTTTATCAAAATAGACAATGAGAGAATAACAAAGGGGCTCTTCACATATGCTCGCATTTGTGTGGAGATTGATCTTAACAAGGGGTTTCCAGATCGTATTTAGTTAATCAATGGAAAATTTCAATGGACACAAAGCTTAGATTTTTAAAATACAACTTTTATATGTCATGTATGCAATCAAACATGACATCTATGAGATCATTTCCCTTTGGATTAAAAAAATGGAAAATAAGTGGAAGGGACAAAATCCCAAGTATTGGAAAACTTATGAGCCCCCTCCCTTTGAAGATGAAGAAGAGGTAAATTTAAAGGACCCACTAGGTAAAGAACAAAAAAAAGAGAATGAAACATCAGCACCAACAAAACCACCTACATAGTCAACAAAACTCAAACAAAATGTGGATATGGCAGTTTCACATATTTCTACAGAAAACATAATAACAATATCACAAAATGAAGGGATTGAGGAAACCAAATGATCTCATGTATCTGAAAGCTCTGAATCATAAAAGGAGAATACACTTGGAACTCCTAGGGAGTCGGATTTAGTTATCATCCAACTTGCCACTCGGGTATGGAAGGAAGTAAAAAAGAATAAGGGAAAGAAAGGGAAAATAGATGAATTTTATAACTATACTAATTAGTAATTTCTTATGATGTTTTATGTCGGACCCTAACAGGTTTTTTCTGAATGCACCACAGTGCATATACAACATGCAAATTTGTTTTCATAATAAAATATGAATTTTTCCTTGGGGAATATGATATATATATTATATATATATATAATATTATATAATATATATATATATATATATATATAATTATAATTCATGATTAGTATAGAAGGTGCATGTCTCTACAGACATGACCATTCGTGAACAAGCACCCACCTAGGTATATAAGCGAACCCTCATTTGTAGCAATCTCATCTTCATATTCCAAGTGTTCTAAAGTATTTAACTTGTGAGTACGAGCTTTGTTCGTAACATTACTATTGTTGTGAGGAAGGATAAGGTACTTGGGTTGACAAGGTCAAAATCAATGTTTAGTTGAGAATACATAGTTGCAAGAATGTCATTTCTAGTAATGCTAAAGTGGTAACCAAGTATGATGTATTCTCTATTTTTTTAACCATTTACATAGCAGTATTTATTAGAAATTATTAATCTTGATACATCTTCTTAAGGTTGACATCAAGATGGAACAATTTTGATTAATTGGTGACATGATGAATTTATGAGGCACGGGGACTTTATATATGTTTGGGAATTTGAATATGTAAAAGAGAATCTGCTTATGACAAATTTTGTTGGTCTTACAAATGGTGTAAAATGAGTAATCAAAAACTACGGTTTGTAGAATACTAGAAGACAAGAAGTCTTGGATATGAAATCCCTAGGGTTTATGAGCTGGACCTAGATCAATGTTTTCGTCGAAAGAAGAAATCGTAGCTCATGCAAGGAAGGAAAGTTATTGATGATGAAGACTAGGATGACTAGGTAGCATAGGATTATTTTTGCAAGATGAGAAGGATCAAGAGGGAGTTGACAAAACCCTTCAATCGATCAAAAGATAAGTAATTTATTTCTCTCTTCCTTGATTATTGTTGTTTTTACCATTAGTTTGCCTCTTGTATTTGTATCTTTTGGTTAGTTATAATTTTTCTTCCATGGCATCTTATGAGGATTTCAGGTACATAGTGAAAGATTCTAAGGATTTGACAACGAAGAGATGTAGTGGGAGAATGAAGCAAATCTTGCGAGAAGAGGATTCTTTCGAAATTGGGGATTTCTTATAACGACCTTAGTTTAAAAAATCTATGTAATAATGTTAATAAAGGAAAAATAATAACCAAGGTCATGGGACACGTATTCCAAGATTAATGTTGGGAAAAACACAGTGACAATGATCATTTATGATTAATTAATGGCTATGGAAATTGGCAAAGGCAATGGTAAAGGATTTGGAAAGGCAAAGAGGCAGTAATTGGAATTTTATTTACAAAATAATGGAAATTAGGAGAAAAGGAAGGTGAAAGTTCATAGGTTGCATGTGAGGAGGAAAATGAAGGAAAATAATGGAAAATGAAGAAAACAAAGGTCTCATTAATAAAAAGGTTTCTCAAGATCAATTCATAGCTTTTTGCAAGTTTTAGCTTGGAGCTCTCTCCCTATTCTCTCTCTCATACTCTTGCACACTTAGAGTTCTTGGAGCACTATTGGAGGATTTTGGGTATATTTTGGATTTGGAGCACAGAGGCAAAGGAAAATTAAGAAAGCGTAAGGGAACAATAGGATCAACAACTACAATGGGTTTACTTTGTATATACTGAGTTGCATGTATGATTTCCTTGCTAGTTTTGACATTCATGACATATGTATGTGGTTATTTCGTTATGATTTGTCATTGTCATAGAATATTTCTGGATTGACAATGGTTTTTCCTAGCCTTTCCATTTCCTCGGTAGCCATGGTGTTGTGGGTTTTACATTCTATTTTCTGGTTGGTGCTCATGTTCCTTGTGGATGTGGGTTGAGTTATCAGTTCCTGAAGCCTTGGTTAGAAAAACGCTCTGGAAGCCCTATAACAAATTGGGTTGAGTTACTAGTCCTAGAAGACTTGGCTGGAAAAATGCTCTGGAGCCCTTGGTGGGTTGAGTTAATAGTCCTGGAAGCTAGGTTGGAACAAATTCTCTAGAGCCCTAGACATCTTAGATAGAGACTGATCTGGTGATGGTTAGTGATGTACGATCATGAGGTGGAATCAGTGGTTGAGGGTTGAGGTGGTATGGACTGTAGAAGCGCTGGTTTGGTGTTGTTTGGTTCATTACATGAGATCCCAAATTCATTCTTCGAATATGGCGTGGGGGTGATTGGTTGAAAGAAAGATTTGGTTCAGCCCAATCTATGGTTGAGTGGTACATGGAAATCCCTAACTTGGTTAGATTTTCATACGTTAATAAGAGCTCTTCTCCTCTTCTGTTCTATGTGTAAATTTACTTGTTATTATGTGGCTATGATGTTTGTTCTATTACTATTTTTTATCTAGTTATATGCTGGTTATAGGCATGGTTTTATGACATTCTTGAGTTATGGCTCTCATCATTTTTTGGTTAGTAGATGAAATTTTAATGAATGTATGACCTAATAGATGATAATGTAGCTATTGTGAGAGGGCATCAAACCTTATTTATGATTCTCCTATAAGTATGATCTCTTTATGTTCATATGTGTATTTATGATCTATATATTACATGTTCATGATGTGTTTGATGAATTTCTTGTCATGGTTGGGATGCGTCATGATAGGTCTTATTAGCTCTACTACATTTTTCAACATTTGAAGGTCATAAGCAAGCCTGGTCGTGTTGCTGCTGTTCAACGAGGACTCGTATCAGTCATCCTCCGCCTTCTCCTTCACCCCACTTACTCCCTTTCACCTAGCTGCCTCTGTTTTTTCCCTTCATATCTGGCATGAACCCCTGATCTTAAAGCCCCAAAGAGCTAAGCCTAAAGCTCCATAGCCTGTAACCACATGACCGCATGCCTTTGCAAAGCCTTTGCTTGTCACATCAGTCTTAAACATGTGCAATTAAACCCTGCCATCTGATCGTCTACCGCACGATCCGACGACATTCGCTCCTCCCACTCTCGCAAATTGACCGCACGTTAGCTCACAGGGAAAGCGGTTTTTGTCTTGTCACATCCCTCATGCATCATCGTCTAGGTGGAATCGTGTGGCTTTGTATGATTACCGTCGTGGGCCCAAAAGTGGTGCGATACATACCGCTTATTGCCCACTCGCCCGTCCTCGCGCGTTAACTCTCCATGCACCTTTTCCACTCGATAGCCATTGGATCTGTCTACCCAAGATCCAACGACTCATGATCGTTTTACCCCGTTTCTTCCCGATTTCTCCCGCTGAACCGTATCTGCTGTCCATTCACTTGATCCAATGGCTGATATTTGTTCCTGTCCTGCCCATTTGTCTGCCATGCAGTCTTCATGTCCATAGCCTGTAGCATACATCCGAAGGATGAAGGTGGCCAGTGTTCAGTACTCCGAGTAGTTACTCCTTAAAAACTACATTCAAGAGCAGTATGGCTGAAGAACGAGAAGAACATGCCTTGAGCAGTTAAACTTACTGAGCAGTTATGGAACTGCATCCATACTACACTCCACCTGCCCGAGAAGGATGACAGAGCATCCGAGAAGATCAAATCCGTTCACTGAAGCAGGCAAGCTGCTCCAAAGACTCCATCAGATAGTTAAAATGGTTGGTGGTCCATAATGACCCCTCCATGCCTAGAATAGCAGAACATTTTGTAATGAAACTGTATATATACCCAAGAAACAGACATAATCAAGGTTGATGGTTATTGTTTTGATGTAAGGTTCAACTTCTAGATACTGTAACTACTTTGATACTTGTAGCATCTGGTATTCATTTTCAGCTAATACAAGCTTCTTTTGCTATTAATTTCTCACTTTCCACTTCTATTCTATTCTAGGCTATGCCTGTTATGCATTTGTTCATGTGCTCTTGATATTTAGCATTAGAGGGGCTGTCATCCCACCTCTGTGTTGAAGTCTAGTATGTATCATTGAATGTGTTATGCAGGTTTATGTTTACTTAGTGCCAAAGAGCTGTCATCTTGTCTGTGCATTAGGAAATAGATTTGCATACCTCTTTACTGGTTGCAGCAAGCCATCACAGGGTCCTGTGCATCTGCTGGTGTGGTCAATATTCTCCATACTCACCTAATCCTCAAACTGTGAGTAATTGGTGGTCTAAAGCCTTGTAGTCTGGGTGTGTTCACCCATGTCTGGAGTTAAGCATAGTAGAAGTGGTTATATGGCTTGAACAAGTATCATTCCTTCCATTCATCCATTTCCAACATTATGTCGAGTTTGTAATGTTCCCGAGCATCTCCGAGATACAACCTAGGAGAGTTTCTTGGGGTGATAACATTAAATCGCGCCGTTGCCGGGGAGAAGAGATTAAAGCTCAGCTTCCCTGGGAGAACGACACAGTTCCAGATTTTGATGATAGACAAATTCTGGGCACATTTTTGGTTGTAATCATCTATCTGGTGACTCTACTGGAGGACCAACCTGGTGGTGACTCCACGTTACAGTTCTGGCTCATATTGTGAGGCATACCTGGAGAAATCCTTAGAAATCACCAGCTGACCCAATGATTGACCCTAAGAAGATTGTTAAGTAGAAGAAAACATCATAGAAAGGAGCATCAGGATCAGGTAAGCTTAAGAAATCTTATGTATCTCTGCAAGAGAAGATTATAATTGAGAGTGTATCATTTGAAGATATAGAGCCTAGTATTGCTAGTTAGAAAATTCCTTTATAGATTCATACAACTCCTTGTTCACTTAGTTCCCCTTGGGATCTCAGTCCAAAAAAGGCATCCCATACGGTCCATCACATTCCCTTGTCTCTGTCATCCATTTCATTGTTCCCCACCATTCAGTCTACCAGTATCCTTCCACCTACCCCAATCATGGCAGGCCAACAAGCACCTACAAAGATGGAAAGAATTATAGCTGCTAGGTATGGACCCTTAGTCCCGCCTATTCCTTTGAATGCCATGCCTGTAGGAGAGTACCAGAAGTATATTCCAAAATTCATTAGTACAGATGGGGTAACTGCTGAAGAACACCTTGAATCTTTTTACAGTTATGCTGATAACTTAGAAATTAGTGAAAATGATGTGTGGATGAGAGTTTTTGTCTAGAGCCTTGATGGAGAGGCTAGAAAATGGTTCAGAGAACTAGCCCCTAGGTCTATTTCTAATATTGAAGCATTAGACGATGCATTTTTGAAGTGATGGGGAGATAAAAAGGACTTGCTGTATTACCGTACTAAGTTTGGTAACCTGAAGAGGGAAAATGGGGAAGCATTGCCTGATTTTAATAAGAAATTTAATCGTAGGTATAGTAAGATACTAGCTGAAGTAAAGCCTACCCCCACCTCTGCCAAACTCACTTATGCCAATGCTTTTGACTCTGATTTTTTCCTATTATTAAGAGAAAGAAGATGTGCTACTCTGGCAGATATGCAAGGTGCAGCCCTAGAAGTAGAATCTAACATCATGGCTGCAGAAAAACTCAAAAGTCATGCTGACAGAAGGAGGTAGAGAGGTGATGCTTCTTCTTCCTCTGCTTCATCTTCTGAGCCCAAATTGGATAAAATGACTAGAATGATAGAGTCATTGGCTATTGAAATATCTAAGCTGAAGATTGAGTAGAACTCAGGAAAGACAAGGCAGCAGAACACATTTGCTCCAAGAAACTCAAATCCATTCAGAAGAGCAAATGAACAATTGCAAATCATTTAGAGGGGTAAAGAACCAAATGAAGAACATAAAGTTAAAACTCCTTTTTAAAATTTAGTCATGGAGGAGGAACAATTTGAAGAGGAGGATGAAATTCATTGCATGGAAGATAAAGGCAGTGTTGCCTTTTTAACATTGGCTGCATATGAAGAATCACTGCTGTAGGACCAAACTAGTCAAGAATGGGATAGAGAGGCTATTCTGTAGACTAGTGAACATGAAAGATACAATCTGAGGTTGTAAGCAAACAATGCCAAGGAGAATCCTGCCCAAAGAGCTACTGTCCAAACAGAGCCACAAAATATCAGACAAAGAAGACCAGCAACTCATCTAGTCATCCTCAAATTACCAGTTCAAGAGGTAAGAGGTTCTGACAAGTTACCTACCCCTTTCAGCTTTGAAGTAGAAGTCCAGAAGTTAAAAATATCTGTGCCTCTGTCAGAACTTGTAAAGAGTGAAGTGTTTAGGAAGCCTATCCTTGAAGCTCTTGAGCTGAAAGCCACACAAACCTCCACTGACTTTGTCAATTTGCAAGATGGTAAACCTGCAGTTTTACTGAGCCCCATGACCGAACTTGTTGACGATAACTCTCCATATTTTTATGTCTCTTTGACCATACATGACAAAATCCTCCACAACTGCCTGCTAGACACTAGGGCTAGCCACGGTTTGATGCCTAAAGTTGTCATGGAAGAGTTAGGCCTTGACAACACCAGATCATATCATGATTTATTCTCATTTGATTCAAGGAAGGTGAAATGTCTAGGGTTGATTAAAGAATTAGCTATTACCCTAACTCAGCTTCCCATGAAGAGTATGGTGATGGACATTGTGGTAGCAGATGTCCCTCCTAAGTTTGGCATGCTGCTGTTTAGAGGATGGATTAAGAGACTAGGTGGGACACTATAGAATAATCTATCTTATGCCACTATCCTAGGTTTTGGAGGAGAAAGCAAGAGATTGTACAGAGAAACACAGTTGGCATACATCATCAATGATGAGAAAAATCTGTCCAATCGTCCTATCTATGCTGTGGACACTGATTTTGGAGCATGTATTCTCCAAATAGAAAAATATCAGAAGGCCTCAGTGCAGCTTAGGAAACAAATAGTTCAGGCCGAGGAAGAGAAAGGAAGTCAAGTTTGGGAGATGTTATTTGATGGAGCATGTTACAGGGAGACTGCAGGAGCAGGGGTGGTGCTGACATCTCCAAAACAAGAAAGCACACAACTGTCTTTTAAGCTGGCCTTCCAAGTCACCAACAATATAGCAGAGTATGAGGCTATGATATTGGGTCTGAACGTAGCTAAAGATAGAGGAATCAAGAACATAAAGGTGTTTGGAGATGCTGATCTGATCATTCAGCAAGTGAACAGAACATTTCAAGCAAAGCACCCAAGGCTGAAAGCATACAAAGATGAGGTATGGAGACTAAAAAATTCTTGTGATAGTTTTTGTATCTCATACATCCCTAGAGCCAAAAATTAGCTTGCTGATTCCCTTGTTGTGTCTGCTAGCATGTTTATGTAAGAATTTACAGGGTAAGTTCCTCAGACAGAACACCAAAAGGACACCGCTCACAAACAGATCACAGATCAATACACCAGTATTTTGACGTGGTTAAAACCCTCAGAGAGGGAAACAGTCCACGGCCTGCGCCAACGTGGCTACTACAGGCAATTTATTAATAAAAGAATGAAAATTTACATAAGCTTCTCTCATGCACGGTTAACCTACAAATGACCCTCCATGCGCTTTAAATAGAATTCATGACCAATCGGGTGTCAAGCCACGGATCAAGTGTCGGTAATACCGAGGAGAGAATGAACCGTCGGATCACTACATATCGTGACCGTCGGATTGTAAGTTACAAAATGTACAACGGTAAAGAAACACACTTTACCTAACTCTATACCTAACTCTATACTAGGCCAAGTTGAACTTAACTATTTCCTATGTGTCGGAATATCCTAACATCCCCCCTTAAGAACAACTTGGGATAGGATTGAAGGATTTACAAATATGACACCATAGGAGAAGGAAGGAGGCACTAGAGCCTATCCCCCCTTAGTGACAACTTCCTGAACTCCAAGCATATATCGAAGTTTAGTGAACTTCGCCTCTGTGAGAGCCTTTGTGAAGATGTCTGCAACCTGATCATCTGTTGAACAATATTGCACTTCAAGAACATGGTCATGAACGAGCTTTCTGATGAAGTGCATGTGAAGTTCAATGTGTTTGCTGCGCTGATGCTGAACTGGATCTTTGCAAAGCTGAATGGCACTTTGATTATCACACCAAAGTGTAGTCGGATGCTGCTGCTCAAAGCCCAATTCTGATAGGATCTGACGAAGCCACAAGGCTTCCTTACTAGCTTCCACGCCACCACGATACTCTGCTTCTGCTGACGAAAGAGAAATGGCAGCCTGTTTCTTACAAGCCCATGTAATAGGTCCTGAACCAAGAGTGAAGACATAACCGGCAGTAGACTTCCGATCATCAGCGTCACCAGCCCAATCAGAATCAGTGAAACCAACTAATAGAGGAGTTGCTTTGGCACTGTAATGAATCCCAAACTGTATTGTACCTCGAACATACGAAGTATTCTTTTAGCTGCTTTCCAATGACTTTCACGGGGGTTTTGCAAAAAACGAGCAACAAGGCCAACAGCAAAGGAAAGGTCAGGACGAGTATGGGTTAAATACAATAGTTTTCCTACCAGTTGACGGTATAAGGTAGCATCAACTTCAGGAGAAGTACAAGAGACTGAAAGTTTGACTCCAGACTGAAAGGGAGAAGGAGCTGGCTTACAATCTTCCATGTGAAAATGACGAAGAATATCACAAGCATACTTGGACTGGGAAAGGGAAATACCCTCCTTGGATTGCAAGACTTGAAGACCGAGGAAATAGTGTAAGTGTCCTAAGTCTGTCATTTCAAATTTCTTTTTAAGGCTGGACTTCACATGGTTTATAAGGATGGGATCACTACCAGTAAGAATAAGATCATCAACATAAAGAACAAGGATGATA
>APFE030263719.1:2786-13741 GCA_000404065.3 Pinus taeda
AGTCTCTCCTGGAAGGGAGCTACAACCCCCTACTTCTTTTCTTACAAGGACCACTTTTCATAAATTTTCAAACTGGATCCATATACATGAAATGATCATCAAGTACATATAAATTACAGTCAGCTGTAGTAACCAAATCAATATAACAGAACTAAACCCAGAACACCTTATCAACAGAAAAATTCAGTCAACAGATAGTCCTGAAACAGATACGCAACTTTCCTTTCTTTGGCCTGCGCTGGTACACACTTCACCCTCTGCTTCTCTGCGTATACCCGCAGATCTCCTTCTGCTGCACTGCGTGCCCACGCACTGCTTCTTCTGTCGCGCTGCGTACAGTACGCACCCAAATGCAATATCGCGCCCCGTACTGCCACAGTAGGCACGCACCCAAAATAACTATCGCATCGCGTACTATTACAGTAGGCACGCACCTGAACCACTACTACTCGGTGTACCCACGCAGTTCTCCTGTTTCTGCTCTGCGTACCCACGCAGTCACCCTTCGTCTGCTCTGCGTACCTGCGTAGCTCGCCTTCTTCTTCTCTGTGTACCCACGCAGAGGCACCGTTAAACACCTGCGTACCTCAGATTAGGGCTGAATTTGCAGATCACAGGTGTGCTACAGTTAGACGGATGCCCAGATCTGATCAAGCGCTCAGGAGATCACCCTTTACAGATTCGCTTTCCACTTTCACTTTCATATAGATCAAGCCTTTTGAAACAATAACCCAATAGATCAGATCTTAAGATATTCAACCCAAAAGCATGCTAAGCCAAATGATCTCCTTTGCTTTATACAGGCAAGCTCCTCCTCAAATTAAGGATCATGGGGCTCAATAATAATAATAAAATAAAACAATACCACGGGCCAGAACCATGATAACACAATACCGTCAGCTAAATACCAAGAGTTAAACATAAGGAACCCCACGTGTGCGCGCTTTACTGCCTTGAAATGTGTGCACTGGGGTATGCCCCTCATGAATGGGTAACTTGCGTGTCAGGACGCGGTCCCTGCACAGCGTACCTGTGGGTACGCACCTTCTGAACTGTTCTCCTGCTTACTTCTTAATTTTCATCATATTGAGAGCCATGCCATGGGTGTTGCCATCAAGTACAACATCTGTAAAATATAACCATACCAGAAACATAATGCCAACATTTCCTCTTTCTACAACTTTTTGCGAAAGTTCAATCCAATGCTCAGAGAAAAAGTTCTGATGATTTTCCCCAGGTCACCTGTTTGGAATGTAATTCAGGAGTCTGCAAAAAGACCAACTTCCTCAGATCATACCTCTACAATTATAGCGCAAAATGCTCTTAAATTCGGACCCGAGATTCAACGCGATGTCTTCTCAAATGTGTTTTTCTTTCGACTTCTGAAACGTCACAGAAAAAAAGTTATAGCGAAAATGCCACGATGACCTGTTTGGAGCATCTAAACCCTAGAATCCAAAGCTCTGATACCAAATGTTATGAAACCAGCTCAAGAAAAGATAGAAAAGATAGATCAACGCCTTAAAATTCAGCCTCTTCGAGGGGGCAACCTCCTTTACATTACATAAATGAACAATTCTTGGATGATACAAATGAAAAGACCTCATTTCTATATATAGGAGTCTAAGTGGTCATAACATAATCAGAGCCTACATAACAATAATAATGTAAGGGCACAATAATAATAATAGTGGGCTTCTATGGGGCACAATAGTAACAGTATGGGCACAATAGGGGCACAACAATATTAATAAGGGGTACAACTATAATAGTAATGGGGTAATCACTAGTATTATGGGGACCCAACACACTGTGTGCGGGTGGTGTTTTGTACATGTCGTGCATGTGATGTTCTATACATATGTTGTCGCGTACATTTTTTGTGTGTGGTATTTTGTACATGTGGTACTTTGTACACATTGTGTAGTGGTGCAGTGTACATATGGCATTGTGTATATTTTGTCCAGGTGGTTTTGTGTACATGTGATGTTGTGCATACATTGTGCAAGTGGTTATAGTGTACAAGTGGTAATGTGTTCATGTGGTACATATGGTACTGGTGTAGATGCATGTATTGCATGGTGTTGTAAGACGTGTGTAGTTGTATGTGTGTGATGCATACTATGGGTATGTGCATATAGTTTAGGAGAAGGCACTAGGTGTTTTCATGTTTGGAAACTGATATAGAGTGTGTACGGAACAAAGACAAAGGTAGAAGATAAGGATTGATGAAAGGAAAAGTATCAACATTTTAATTTAGTTTTATTATTCATATGATTTATGACTATGGTATATGATGATTACATGTGATCTATGATTCTGGTTATGATGGTTTCATATGATTTATGATATTTATTTATGAATGTTCTGTTTAGAGATAACCAAATGTGACATGTTTATACATGATGTTTTTATCAATAGTTAACTTGAATTTTTGTGATAGGAAGAAAACATGATTGTAAGAGTACCTTATTGTCAAACTACCAATGAGCTATGATTGAATCTAATGGAAATTATGTGCTTGGAATGGGAATGCATGAACATGCTCAGTTGGGTGGATGAAATCGGCTGTGAGAATTGGTAGCAGCAGCAAAAGAATTTGTAACATGCAAAAATATGTTGGTAGAGTAATTCAGGAGCAGGGACTGTGGGACATTGGTACCTAATAGTTTCCATTGATGTCCATGAGCACACAATGGCCAGTGTGATGGTTGAGGAAGTTATATGCCTTGGTTGTTTGATCTTACAATGGGAGGAAGCCTTGCCAAGGGATGGATCGCCAAGGATAGGGGATGTCGTGGAACTTGGAAGGTGCATGACTTCACAGAAGGGGGTGATCAGATTTCCCAAGGGAAAGGTAGTAGAGAATGGAAGGTCGCAGATATATTGATTTTGGTCATGAGAATTTATAAATGGAATCAAATGCACATTAGGAGTGCACCCAGGAACAATGAGCCGGTAACTGTTTACTAACAGGATAAGCGGCACAAGATTATAGCACTGGACATTGGATGTAGCTTTTACTGTGACAGTGGATTTTGGACTTCCTAGGAAGGAGATGAATCCTAGTACTACTTTGAGGGTGGATGTGTGATCCTCTAGATTCCCTTGTTGATTGATACAGGCATCATATCCTTTTATTTGTTGGATTAGAAAATGTGCATATGTGTATATGTGGTCATTGTAAATACCATAATGAGTTGTGTTATAAATCTCTAGTATCTAGTATGTTGTCATGTTTTCATGATGTTTTTCTTTTGAGCATGTCTTTCACTGTAAATATTGCAATGAGCTAAGTTATAAATCTCCATGGGAAGTATGTTTGTTTTTAGTGGTCTTTTTGAGATTGCTGGTGTGGTTTAACACCAAGAACATTGTTCCCTAAGGGAGAGGTTTTTGTAACAAACCTGGTGAAAAGTTCATGTAATAAGAGTTAATAAAGCCAAAATCAGACCACGAGTAATGGACATGTATTCCAAGCTAAATGTTGGACAAATATATCCTAGTGGGCATCACTAGATGTGTGTTCTTGGCTAAGGAAATTGGAAAAGGCTAAGGTAAAGATATTAAAATGAAAAAAAGCATTTCTGGCACATTTATTTATGAAAATAAAGGAAATTAGGAAAAAATGAAGGTGAAAGGTCACAGGTTGCATGTGAGGAGGAAATTGAAGGAAAATAATGGAAAATGAAGAAATTAGAGGCCTCATTGATAAAAAGTATTCTAAGGATCAGTTGGTAGGTTCTTGGCTCAAGCTTAGTCAATGTTAAGTTCTTGATCAGTTCAAGTTTGTATCTCTCTCATTACTGTCTCTCTCTCTCACTCTTGGTCACTTAGATTTTTCTTAGAGCACTCTAGCTTTGGAGAAAGGAAGGAAAAGCAAGGAAAGGAAAGAAATGATCAAGGAAGGAAAGCAAGATTAGGGAGCTTCAATAGGAATAATTACAGGTAACATTTTGCATGTGTGGTTTCCTAGCTAGTTTGGGCATGCATGGCTTTACATGTTGGTGTATGGTTCTCTTGTTGTCGGCGGAAAGGTTTTTCCAGGCTATGACAATGGTTTTCAACCTAGCCTTGTATTTTTCCAGATGCCATGGTGTTGGGATGTTTATTTTGGTTTTGATCTTTGGTTTTCCTGATGGACTTCGGAATCCAGGGCAGAGGTGGTCTCAAGGTTCATTTCCAAAGGCCTAGGAATCCCTTGACCGGTTTTGGTGGGATACAATGTAAATCCTGAGGGATAAGTCTTGGTTTAGGGCCCAGTGATCCAGGTTTGGGTTATGATAAAGCCTGAGAGACTGGTATCAATTTAGGGCCTAGTGCTCCGAGATTGGATTGCGGTAAATCCTGAGAGACAAGGAGACAAAAAATTCCTCAAGGATAGTGATGGATTCCAAATGGCATTCCAAATTCAGTTCGGTTGTGATTAGAGCACTAGTTTTGATGTGATCATAGTTTTGTGAGGGTGGAGGTGGTTTAACCTATGGATTCCCTTGGTTGTTCTTAGATTGGTTCTTATATGAGATCCCACATTCATTCTTGGAATATGGCATGGGTTGACTAGATGAAAGAGATATTTGGTTCAACCATGTCTACGGTTAGGTGGTACGTGGAAGTCCCGAACCTGGTTGGATTTGCTTATGATTAATAAACCTAAGTTCTCTTAATTTTTCACTAGTTTATATGTCGATTTAATAGTTTTCATATCTCCAATATTTATATGTTTTTATGCTGGTTATAAGCATGGTTAAATGACTAGTTCATGTCATGGTTAATTCATGTATTTACTTGTAATTATTAAATGGATGGATGCAATGTGATCCTTTTGTTTATGTTTCATAAGTTCTTTTAGTCATTTATGCTATGTCTTGTACCCTAGACCTATAGGTTGCATTGATGCCAAGTGTTTGACATAATTTCAATCCGGGTTGGGGATGCTCAACCCTATGCCTGAGGTTGATTTTTGTTTTATCATCATTGTTATCATGAATTTGATGGATTTTGAAGGTTGTAGCAAGTTCTGCGCAGAGGCTGAGATTTTGGGCTAGAAAAGTGGCTCAAATCTTGGGGTCATTGGCATAGGTCTACTGAGAAAAGTCCACAGTTGCTAGCACAAATGCCTATGAGAGAGACTTTGAGTTGTTGTTCATTGTCTTGCCTATAGAACGAGAGTGACTTTGGGTTAAAAGGATTAAATCATTATTGGGACTTAGGGATAGGCTATCTGAGTGGATGCCATGTCTCCTGAGGGTGCTTTGTTAATGTGGATGGGTTTGTTTGTTATGTTTTGTTGATTAAATTTCCTTAAGGTCACCTAGGATATGGAATCCCTTAGTAAGCTCTCCCATCACATGTTTTCCCGGGTGGCTGGCTGCTTGAGTGGACCTGGGAGGAGGGGGTGTTACATCTTAAGCCATGAGCATAAACTCTTATGTACTTCCTTTAGACTTGTCCTCATCATAGGATTGTTCATCTTCATCTTTCGAGGAACTGTTATCATCTTGAGTATATAAACTCTTCTTTTTTATATCCTTATCCTTTCGTAATTTTGTATATTTATCCTTATGTTCATGTTCATTCTTTCTTTTCTTTTGTGGAAATTCAGATGTTTAGCAAACTATTTTACCATAGTTAAAACATTTGAAAGGTAACTTACCTTTGTATTTTCTAGATCCTCTCTTAAAGTTTCTAACAATTTATACCTCCTCTTCATTTGATCCAAAACTTGATTCATCTTAATCTTCTTTGGACTTTTTTTCATGTTTGAAGACTTCCTCCTTTGATTTAGTTCTACCTTTTAAAGTACACATTTGATAGGGTTCCAACATTCCATGCAATTGATCCAACATTAGAGTGTTTATCTTTGGCCTTTCCTCAATGGATGACACCTTGGCATTAAATCTTGCAGGGAGTGAACTCAACACGTTTTGAACTACAAATGAGTTTGTTATTGTTTCGTAAAGTCCTCTTATTGTATTGACTGTTTCATCCACTTGAAGGAAGAATTTAGTTATTTCTTCATCCTCATGCATCTTTAAACATTCAATCCTCATTTTGTAGCCTTGAAGTTTATCCTTGTTTAATTTATTTCCTCCTTCATAGAAACTACTCATCTTGTGCTATATCGCCTTGGTAGTGGTGCATTTCATAACTTTTACCAATTCATATCAAGGAAATCCAACAAGGTGTGCATTTAATTCTTTAACTTTGTAAGTGAATTCAATCTTATCATCTTTGTTAATATTGACAGTTGGATTTGCATGTCCTTTTCACATTATTTCCAAGACATTTGCACCGAGAGATTGTAAGTAAGTCCTCATCATTATCTTATATAATGCATAGTTTGTTCTGGTAAAGATAGGAGCCTTGTTGGTTTGACTTCCATCCGTTGGCATTATGATAAAAGTGTTATCCTTGATGGAAACTCACGTACAGGTCAGTTCAATTTTGATTGAAGGAAACCCACAGTGTAACAGGTCCATTCAGATGTAACAAAGCATTGGTACAGAAGAACAGGAAGATGGAACTAAATTCTACTAATCAGAATGAAGAAGTTGAAGGAAAAAAGCATTTTAAGATGTATACACGGGTCCACTTAGTCAAAACAACGTATACATGCTAGTTCATAGAACAAAAAGTGCATATACGTATACACACACTTTCACAAGAAAAAAAGTGCGTATATGTTGGAAAATCAACTTAATTCTAGAGGAGACAATACCAGGGGTCAATACCATGGTATTAGCCCACAATATTGAGTGCAGTAATGACTATTTGATCTCATCCAAGAATACGACGGGTCCTAAGTGGTTTTGGTCCGAGGTATTGTGAAAGGCCCAAAACTATATAAGGAGGAGAAGATCATAAGGCCAGGGTGTGTAAGTGAAACAGTTTCTAAGTGATACTTCTAGCTGAAGTATATTTTATGTTGCAG
The DNA here is from genome assembly GCA_000404065.3 of Pinus taeda. NCBI lineage: Eukaryota > Viridiplantae > Streptophyta > Pinopsida > Pinales > Pinaceae > Pinus > Pinus taeda. Next base: position 9,721 of record APFE030263719.1, read on the forward strand.
GGGCTATGCTTGTGATTTGATCTAAAATATTTTGTGCACCTTGAATTCAATGTTGGATCAAGATCATGAGACCTGAAATGACTTATCACTGAATGATCTAATATTGGTTGGGCCAGATATAATTATGTACACCTATTTTATTCTTTACATGTCATGATCTGGGTTTGTCTAAAGTTCATAATTGCAGTGAAATTATGAGTTAATATTTGTAGATCCATACAATGGTTCATCTCGGTAAAAGTGTGTTTACACACAGGTTATACTCTTCCAAGTAGCATATACAAAATAAAATCCTTTTCTTCAAATCTTACTAATCTATCTGATCAATTCTACTTTTTTAATGTTGTTTGTCAATGAAGTCTTCTTAGATATGAATGGAAAACTGAATGCATAAGGAGTTTGGTATCTAATTGATTGATTGTATAAGTGAGAAGGGTGATCTCTACTACTGCCTGTGTAAAGCTCTGTAAATTGACAATAGATGTTCAGTATATTGTTGGTTGGTAAAGACTTGAATCAGAAGTTTTATGTTTCAGTAGTTTTGAAGGTATAGGCAGGTTTGATTAAAGGAAGTAGCGTATACACATAGGTTGGGTTAAATAAAGTAGATTATACATTATGATGCATGATTTTTGAGGTTGCAACTAGTTCTAAATGTTAATGTAGGTTTTTGGGTTCAGCACAATGTTCTGGTGACAGTGATTTAACTGTTTAGATTAACTGATTATTGGTTGATGTAGTTTGAAAGTTATGATGGGTCTAGTATGAAAATTTGATGAAACGAGGCCTTCATGTGTATTTTTTTGTACTAGGAGCATCCAATCTAAAAATTTATGAAATGGGGTCTGTGGAGGAAGAGAGAGGGTTGTAGCCTTCTGTAGGTTGGTGCCTATGCACTAGTAAACACATTGGCTAGTATAAGAGCTAGGGAGTTGTAGCTCCCTTCCAATAGAAGCTGGAAAATGAGAGAAGGTTGTAGCCTTTTGCAGATGGATGCTGGCATACTGGTATGAGTCTGCACTAGTACAAGATTTTAAACATATTTTCCTATTATTAAAAGAAGACAAAGACGACAACAGTAGGTGGTTTTCATCCACATTGGGTTTCCACCTTAAATCTTGGCGTATGTGTGTTGCTTATGTGTGATGGTTTATTATGTTTTGATTGCACTGTTTAATAAGTTATTGATGCACCGGTTAAAGATCAACACATGATAAATTTGCTAAATCACAAGTTATCTGGGTATACGTTGGTTTCTCTAATCATAGTAGCGTGTACACGCTAGTTCACTTCACAAAATTAGCGTATATAAATTTGTTTGGGAAATGAAAAATTATTTATTTGATAATAGTGATTCACCCCCCCTCTCAGTATTATTTCCAACAATTGGTATCAGAGCAGGTCCTTTAGAAGAAGCTTGATCGCTTGAAGCAAGATCTTTCAAGATGAATAAACACGAATACATGGGATCCATAATACCACCAATCTTCAATGGGAGAAACTTAGTATATTGGAAAATAAGAACCAGAGACTATCTGCAATCGCTTGGTGCTGATGTCTGGGAAATTGTGGAAGGAGGATATCAATTTCCAACAACAATTCCTACAAACTTTGTAGGTAAGAAGTTATATGCAACCAATGCCAAAGTTGTCAATATGGTATTGGGAAGTCTGTCAGAATCAGAATTTGTCAAAGTCATGCAGCTCAACACAGCCAAAGAGATATGGGACAAAATCATTTAGAGCTACGAAGGAGACTCTCAGGTAAAACATGCTAAACTTCACACTCTCAGAATTCAGTATGAAACTCTTAAGATGCATAGTGATGAGAGTGTTTCTAGTTACTTTTTACGTATAGATGAGATTGTTAATTGTATGAAGAATCTGGTGAAGAGATAAAGGAAGCTACTTTAGTTGAGAAAATTTTGAGATATTTGTCTTCTAAATTTGAGTCAAAAGTGTCTTCCATAAAATAAAAATAGGATCTTCACTATTATTGTGACACAACTGCATGGAATCCTAACTACCTTTGAAATAAGAAAAGGAGGTCCATTAGATATGAGAGAAGTCGCTTTTAAAGTGTCAGCAAAGGGAAAAGAAAAGGAAGAGCACAATGAATCAGAACACATTTAAGAAGAAGAAGATGAGGTAAATTTTGTCAAGAAGCTTCAACAGGGTTCTGGAAGATTCAGAGGTAAGCTACCTTTCAAATGCTTTGCTTGTGGTAGAGTCGGCCATTATGCTGCCAACTGTCCTCATAAAGATAAATATGAAAAAGGAAAGGAATATGCAAAAGGAAATAGAAAACACGTTGCGAATAAAAGGAGTTACTATACGCATAAAGATAGTGATTACTTAGCCAATAGTGATGAAGATCAAACTGAACAAGATTATAGACTACACGTGGCTTATGACAATGATGATTTTTTGGATGCCTTAAAAGAGGAAGACTTTCTTGAAGAAATAACTAAACTCAAAATATTTTTAGAAGAAAAGAATATTTATAAGAAGAGCTTTGGCGTAAATCACATAAAAAAGACCTTTGTCGACGCGTTTCGAACCAACTAGTGTGGTTCATCGTCAGGACAAGTTGAAGAAACACATCCCGCCTAGCATGTTAAATAGACTGAGCAGAGACTCCAACGGCTACTATGGACTCTAGGACCCAGGACCAAAGTAAATTTAATATTATTATTATTTTTACAATATTAAGATTAAATATATTATTCTATTTTTTGGAAAAAATAAAATTAGGTAAAAGCATCAAAAATAATTTATTTATTTATATTAGAATAATAACAAAGGGTAAATATAATGGCTATTAAAAACAAAAAATAATAAACACCATTAATTTAATAAAATATGTTCTAATTCAAAACAATAATGGTAATAGGTTGTTAGGATAGAAATAAATAAATAATAATAATATATAGGATAAAAATAAATATATAATTATAATGGTAAGATTGAACCAATAAATAATTCATTTAATATATATATAAATTTGTTTGTTGAGGTAAACGATCATGATGGTAAGTTAAAAAGGTAAGTTAATCTGCTTATAAAATTTTGCTAATTATTATTATTATTATATCAAATTTTTATATGTTTATAAAATTATTTAATTTATTAATTAGTAATACTATTATAAATATCAAGAAACCTAAACATAAAGTTAGTTTAAAAGGTTAATAAGATTGTTTATAATAATATAAGTATGCATGTATAATAATATAATAATATAAATTAATATATAATATATATATAATAATATAAAATATATATATAAAGATATATAATTCAATAAAATAATAATTAAATTGCTTTAAGAGAAGAATATCATACCATATTTTATATTGTTAGTTAAAAATAATACAAATAGAATAAAATAAAATAACATAAAATGAATAGATAAATAAATAGTAGTAATAATAATATGATAAAGATAGAAATAAAAATATAAATGAAATAGACTTCAAGCCTAAATGATAACTAACTACGTTAATAATAATAACCTTATGAGTACATTAAAATAGATACCAAGGCAGTAAGGCCCATCAATGAAAAAATCATAACCATAAAATAAATCAGTTTTATATAATAATATATAATATATATATAAATGCTTATATTCCTCTATAAAATTAAGAAGACAGATGATAATAATCAAAAACAAAAAGAGGAGAATCTAAAACTACTCGCGATATATATCTATAAAAAAGAGGAGATTATATTAAATGAATCATAAAGGAAAGAAACCAAAAAGGAAGAGCGACAAAGGGACACAGGAGGCGAAGAACAGGAGGAAATCCAAAGGAAACCCTAGATCGAGGAGGAAAAGGAAGAAACAAAAGGTAACAGGGGAAACCCTGATGACACCCAGCTGAACAACGGGGGGGGCGGGGAGGAGGAAGAAACACTAAGAGGATAAGGTAGGGATCCAACATCTACTTACCTTCCAGCCATCATCTCTGTTGAGATTGTTAGGCCTTCTTTCAATTTCTAAAGCTTCCCTTAACTTA
>APFE030263724.1:0-11308 GCA_000404065.3 Pinus taeda
GTGGACTGTTTCCCTCTCTTAGGGTTTTAACCACGTCAAAATACTGGTGTATTGATCTGTGATCTGTTTGTGAGCGGTGTCCTTTTGGTGTTCTGTCTGAGGAACTTACCTTGTATATTCCTACATTTTAAAGGTGGGTGGATACATTTTCTAGTTATATAAAACAACAACCATTAAATCATTATTGAGTGAATCAATATGACATTACAGATAAGCTTGAATGGGAATTTGCAATTTTTAAATAGGTCCATAACCATACATATACATGGTGGAAATGGCCTCACTACTTGTTGGGGGGTGGCTTGTGAATCAGTAGTGGTTGTAATTATATAATTTTGTCTCCTTTTACCAAAACACAAGATTTAGTAACCCATAAGAAAAACTTATGAAACAAGTATAACATCAATAGATAAGAGAAAGTAAATTCAACATAAAACATTGTAAACAATATCAATGCATGCACATAAGAGAGAAAAAAATGTTTTTGGTGGAAAACCCTCTCTAGGGAAAAAAACCACCCACTGCTACTACTTCTCAAATATTCTATTAAGTGTTGGACATTTTTTTTTACGTGGAAGAGCTAGCGCCTTAAAAATAATATCCTCCAAGTACAATTGAAGTCCTTCCTTTGTTTGGCACTTGATTCCCCAACACTCTGTCCTCCTCCTCTCGGCACTTCGTTCTTCTGATAACTAGTGATAGTCCTTTTTATGCTAGCTATATAAGAGATACATATCTTTGATCCTTAGTGAAGTATTTCACCTATAAAGATATCGTCCTTCTCTTGTCTAACCGAGCTTCTTCTTGATGTGTAGTTGTAGACTTGTTATGATTGTAGTGCAGCCCTATTTTCTGGCATGTGTGGGAGGATTCCTTCAAGATTCTTATGCTAGAGTATTCCTTTCTTCCTCGCTTGAGTGAGCTTCTTATTCGCTTTAGAGAGATGCCTTATAGGCCTACTTTGATAGCCCAAGCAATGAGAGATATGAGACTGTAATAGTATTTTTGTAATGACCAAAGATAGCCCTCCTTTTCTCACATGGGTGACTATAGTTCACCCTTAGAATATATTTCCAAGGCTTGTTGTTTCTTCCTATTTCTTCACTCCACTAGAGACTTATTTTATTCGCTTTCTCTTCACCCTTAACTCATCTTCCTTCTCACTGATTTTTAGAGGTGATTGTATCTTGTCGTTGGCGAAGTGAACAACCTCTATATATAGGGGATTATCTGTTCTTTAGGACAACTTGAGGACTATAGGCTGAATTTACTTTTCTTTCTTGGGAATTGCTTCTTTGATGATGTCATTTCATGGAGAGGACTTGACTTTTCTTGGAGGGATATCTTTTGACTCTAATACAAATATATACATGGTGTAACATGCCCTTAAGGGTCTTCAACATTTTCCTTTGATTCTTTGATTTACCTATACCACTTTGATATGTTCTAGACGTATTTCAATGAGCAATAAACTCATTCATAAATATAACAAAAATAATATTTATTTTCTTGAATAAATACAAATATCAAAATTAAATTTATGAATACGGAATGTAGTTACACTTTCTTCAACACACCTTTAACACCTCCATGTGAACTACATTTCATTCATTTTCATATTGGGTTCTCAAATCTACGCAACATGAGAAACCCAATAGCCTCATTGATATGAATCTAAAAATGATAATTTAATAGACACATTCTACTCAACACATCTACAAATATGCAATATTCTAGCAAAAACATTATAGCACACTCTCACTCTCACACTCACACTCCATCAATCCTATCACCAACTCAATACTCACTCAAAATTATATAACAAAGGAATCTCCATAAATCTCGAAACCAATACCACAGTCAAATATTATGGTTATGCCAATATCAAGGACACATTTACCATGGTAATACCAAGATCGTAGTAATACCAATAATAAGACCACCTGTACCAAGGTAATACCAATACCATGTGCCAACCCACTCCACACACATATGGATACCATTGTAATGAAAATACCAAGGACATATATATATATATATATTATAGTAACCATAACCATAACATCTCTCCTCGAGAAACAATCACACTCTCCATGTCATGGAAGCAAAACATATCACCAGCACACAAAAAAAACAACAACACACACACAAAAACAACTCCATCTAACCAACTAAGTTGTCAAGCATACGGTGACCATAAAAAAAAACAAGAGTAGACAATATCACTCTCTCTCCTAACACAATGAGCAATGACAACATCCTGTGATCAACCATATCATCCTCAGCAAAATACAGTAGAATGACATACATGGTGACAACACGGAAACAATAACATGACCATCAACATAGCAATGCTCGAATCATAAAAACAACAACACATATGCATCACAAACATCAATAACATCACTGACTCTACAACACCAATAATATGACCTATTCTCTCTTATCAACAACTCCATCTGCAAGTAGTCTTCTAGAAGCAATTTCTCTTGATAATCAAGTCCTTGAAATCAGTATGTGACTAGAATATTATCACATGGCTTATGATCCATACATAGTGGAAACATTTATTTTTCATGATTGTATGTCTTATGAGAAACTATACCATGGAAAAAACAAAATATCCAAGGTGTATAATATCATATTCGAGTGTTCCAAAGATAAGTACAATCATAAGCACAACAATTTGAATGTTTCAATCAAGGTCCACTGCCCTTTCTTTCAAATGATATATTTTTGCATACCAATCTATAAGTTGTTGTGAATCCAACTCATGATATGAATCAAATAACCACTAAAGTTACAAGAAACTCCTAGCAAACATTTGGTGTAACAACTGAAGTGAAGTTCTCAGTTATTCCAACAATCATGGTTCTGAGTTATTCCAACAATCATGGTAGCGCACATTATGAATATCATTATGATGGAACCAATTCTATTAGTACCAAATTTTCTTTAATACATTCACCATATCTATGAACTTACTTTCAAAAAATGTTAATGGTTGATTCAATCTCATAATTCTCACACACAAAATAAATTCTCTTTACTAAATTTTCATGCACCGTTATCCATGTGTGATTTAGTATACTTTTCTCATTAAAAATAAATTGTCCATGGTTTAGAAATTCAATTTATGGTTTTCTCAAACCATTTTCCTTATAAAAAAAATTACTCCATACCAATCTAAACCCTATCAAATATTTAAATATTTAAGCACCAGTGGATTTAATAAAACCATTCTTAAACCAACACATGGTTTCTGGAAAACCAATCAACACTTACAACCCCTATGCTTATCATATAAACAACTCATGGTTTTAATACACAAAACGTGGAATATTGAGACCATGTGTTAATGTAAATACATCCAAAATCAAATTGTTACTAAGCTTTCAACCACCCGTGATTTATAAGCCTATTTGAATAAACCCACCAATAATTAATACTTGATGGCAAAAAAATAAACTTGCATTCCCCTTTTAAAGCATCATTATAACCCATACATTCACTTTAAATTGCGTGTTCATGTTTTACTAATTCCAATAATGATTCACCAAATATATCCATGTGTGAATTCCACCATCATTAGAAATAAACCCATGGTTTATATAAATAACTTATGGTTTCTAAGAAACACCACCTACAACCTAAGGCCATGGGTCACTTGAACAAATGGATTATAATATATTGAGGAAAATAAATTTTTCTCCATTAGATTCTCATCCATGTATGAAGGTTTTCACAATTATTTTCTCATGGGTTTAAAAAACAATCGTTGGTTTTCAATTCTACCTTAGCTACCTCACGAGGTAAGGAAAAATCGATTTCTTGGTTTTTACATTGTTCAAATTGTAAAAAACAATTATCTCTTCATTCATTACTCAAATTAATGTTGTGTGGGTCAAAATTATAATATTTAATATGCAATGGTCCACAAATACTAAATCAATTAATTACTAAATGAATTTTTGGACCATATTTGACTAGATCAAACAATTAATAACCATTACTTCAAGACCAAATCAAAACCATTTCCCTTTGAAGATCGAATCAAAATATATTCCAATATCAAGAACTCATACACCAAGAACCTAGTGCAACCCATTAAAAAGTTACATAGATACCTCCAGAATTCCATTAAGCTCTACCTTCACACCAATGGAACATACCACTTTTTATTCTTAGCGTTGCCAATAAAAAATCTCTCATTATGCTCTAAAAAACCCCAAATTCTCTCATCATACTCTAAAAAATCCACTCAGGGTTGCCAATAAAAATGCTCTCATAACGCTATACAAAACCCACTCACATAAAAATGCTCTCATAACGCTATACAAAACCCACTCACACTCTCTAGACCTTTAAACGAGTTAATTAGCTCCAACCAATATTTACTACGTGAAAAATAGATTAACTCAGCTCATTATTTACTAAGTGAAAAAAGTGGATTAACTCAGCTCATTGCGCGCTATTCCATTTCCCCTATTTAATTTTTAAATAACCATTGACTTTTATTTGTGCAACTATTTCCTCATCTGGGGAAGGGTAAAAAAAAATTGAATCAAATGCATACCCCTTTTCTTTTTCCCTTTTTAATTTTCAAAGAGTGCATACACTTCCTTATTTTGCGGGGTACTCCAACATAAGATTCATCTATATATATTTGCAAGAAAGTACATAGAATTATACGACCAAACTCAACTCATACATTCAAAATTAACCGCATTCAAAGAACACATAGAAATAATAAGGAAGATGATACTTACACCAACTGTGGATGACACTTTTTTTTAGAGGAGATCCCCTAGAATTCCTGTAATTTCTGCTTCAAGCTCCCCTTAAGATCAAGGTGGCCCCAATTTTTATTTTTCTCCTTCCTCTTCCAAACAAAACTAATTGTTGATTTATTTGATGAACGTTGGAAGTATTTGTACCAATAAAAATCCCTCCATCTAGACTCGATGATGGCTATAGGCAACTTGCAGTTTTTAGCCTTATTTCTTAAATTATCACATATAAAACATCTAATATGTCCATGATATGGTGGAAAGGCCTCAAATGTTTTATTGGTATGCTTTCTACTCTTTGCCATAAACCCTACAATTAAAATATTTATGCTTGAAGCCATTACATAAGTAAAAGTACCCATAAAAGGAGGTTTTGCACCTAGAAACTTATGGGACAATACTTCCTTGACTCACTACAAGAGAATCATTCTCATCTGAGTGCTTCTTTTGCTGGAAAAACTTGTCATTTTTCTTCCACAGTTCGCTGAAATGTGACCAAATTTATGACAATTAAAACATCTCATATTTTTCACTAGCACATTCTTTGTCTCTTAATTATGATGTCGGTTTCCTTCATTTCTATTGGACATTTCTGCTTTGGGTTCTTTGATTTTGTAGGTTTTAACCCTGTACAGAAATTACCTGCAAAATTAAAATAGAAATATATAATGGCGAGAACATAAAATAGATATACACAGATATTTTCCCCTGGATCCCAAAATCGAGACTACCAGATTGATTTTTCATTATATTCCTTTTAATGTTACAATACGTATATATACATGTCGAAGCATTCATAAACACAAATCCAGAAACCATGGATTAGAACATAATCATAATTCCCTTGATTGGATCTATAATATATCATGGGCAGAAAACCATCATGCCTAAAGTCATGTGCAAACCCCATGCACAAAACCATGGTTAGGTCTACCCACCGTATGTGGGTTTGCCCTGATCCTTGGGTCCACCAAACTATTATTGGGCCCACATAAAAAAATCTCGAGGTGCTGCCCTAGATCCTGTGTAGGGGAGCCACCGCCCCCCTACAAATCCCCCACAGGGGGTCTTTCCATCCCCCTTGTGACCTCGTCTCTACACCTGACACAATGTATAGTGTCTACCCCTAGTCATCGAAATAATATAACGCATACCCAACATTCTCCCACTTATTGCTTTCCTTCCACACAGGAGGTCACAGCAGAGCTTAATCATTAGTCTAACCTTGCAATTTCCATTGTTTCTCTACACCAAGAAAACTTCTTAGTGCTCACATACTTTGCCAACATATTTACAACATTCTTCAAAGTGTCCACCTTTACCAACAAGACCTTTTTTTCCTCAACCATATCCCTCACAAAGTGATACTGAACATCAATTTGTTTTGTCTTCAAATGATAAGCAGGGTTCTTTGCAAATAAAATCACACTTTGGTTGTCATAGTCTATCTTTATAGCTTGTTGTATCAACCCCATAATTTAACACAATCTTTGAACCAAACTGCTTCATTGCTTGCATGAGAAGCTTCCATGTATTCAAACTCTGTAGTCGAAATTTCCACTACAGATTGCCTCTTCCTCATCCAACTGACTACTCGTCCAAATAGGTTAAACACATACCCACTTGTAGATCTTATTTGATACATATTTTCAGCCCAGTCTGCATCAACAAAGCCATGAATGTCCAAAACTCTTTTTAATCCTAGTCTTCCTTGGTGGCACAAACAATAACCACTAGTGCCACACAAATACCTAAAAACCCACTACACTATTGTCCAATCTTCCTTCCCTGATTTTAACATAAACTTTCTCAATACTCCCACTACATGTGCAATGTCTGCTCTAGTGAAAACCATTGCATACATTAGGCTACCAACTGCACTTGCATACGGAACATGGGACATGTAATCTTACTATTTTTGTGTCTTAGGACATTGTTCAACAGATAACTTTACACCTATAGAAGTAGGAACCATCACTGGTACAACACCCTCCTCCCACATCCACCCAAGTAATCATGCCAACCAGGGTAAACATGAGACCAGAAGCTACTATGATCATGTTCAACCTCCTAGGTGGCCTTAACGAAGTGTAATCAATGGAACATCACACACAGTCCTCCAACATCATTAACAGAACCCTCAGGAGACAATTCAGCCATTCGAACAGCATATCCCCTTGTCCCACTACTATTTTGGACCTATGAGTCCATAACCACTCTCATGCTATGAGAAAGGGAGAGACTAGAGACCTAAAGTCGCAATCATAGGCCTACATGCCAGCAATTGTGGACCAAACTTTCCAGTTTTATGCCAGCGACCTCGGGATTTAATCCACCTTTTCAAGCCCAGAGCCCAGGCCACTGTCCAGAATGGAATGAAAGACTAAAATCAAGAAAGGTACAGGGAAAAAATGAAGCAAAAGAAATAAACTCAACAAGAACTTAACTAGACCCCCACTAGCCATGACAGGAATCTCATCAAACATATTGTCAACATGTAACCTACAAGTGTAAACAACAAAATTAAGTGTAGGGATCCCTGTTATGAAACCAGCTCACAAAAATATAGAAAAGATAGATCAACACCTTAGAAATAAGCCTCTTCGACGAGGTAACCTCCTTTACATTACACAAATGAACAATTCTTAGATGATACAAATGACTAAACCTCCCTTCTATATATAGGAGTCTAAGGGGTCACAATATAATCAAGCTGACATAATAGTAATAACATAAGGGCACAAACATAACAATAGTGGGTTTCTATGGGGCATACTAATAACAATATGGGGACAATAGGGGCACAATAATAATAATAAAGGTTACAATGACCATAGTAATGGGGGAATCACTAGTATTATAGGGGCCTAACATGCCCCTCTCCTTCTGAAAAGTGTTTTCCTCAACGTTTGAGTAGTTCTAGATGCTTCTGTATAAAATTATCATCCTCCCATGTGGAATCTTTAGCAGATAAGTTCTTCCACTTGATGGGATACTCCAAAATTGATTGATTTCGTAGCTGTCAAGTTCTTGCTTCTATGACTGCTTCCAGTTCCAATATAATTTTTCCTTCATCGTCAAGTTCTGGAAATATTGTTTGAACTAGGAGCTTGTCATCTATAACATTCTTTAAACATGAAACATGGAAAAATGGGTGCTAATTTATTATCCTTCTTAGCTTGCTTGAGGGACATTTGTTTATATGGTTGTATCCGTACAAATACCCAGTCACCTACATCAAAGCTTCTTTCGATGCAATGTTGATCTTCCTATTGTTTCATTCTATTCTGCCCCAACGTGAGGTTATCCTTTAAGAGTTGGAGAACTTGTTGTTGATTCTCGATGTGATGTTCCACTGCTTGAACCTCAAAATTTTCTCTTAAATATGATGTGATGGATGGTGGATGATATCCATAAAGTGCCATAAATGGGGTCACTTTTGTTGCAGTATGGAAGAAAGTGTTATATCACCATTCAGCCAGAGGCAACCATTTGACCCATTGTGTCTATTTATCACATACAAAGAAACGAAGATATCCTTCCAAACATTTGTTTACTATCTCAATTTGCCCATCAAATTGACTATGATAAGATGAGCTATGAGATAATTGAGTACCGAGACAAGAAAATAATTATGTCCAAAAATTTCCAGTGAAAATGGGATCTCTTTCGCTTACAATAATCTTTGGGTTTCCATGTAGCTTTTGAATTGTTTCCATAAATGCAGTAGAAACTGTACTGGATTTAAATGGATGTGATAATCCACAAAAGTGTGTATAGTTGGTAAGTCAGTCAACTACCACCATGATGACACTCTTTCCTTCGGACTTGGGTAAACCTGTGATAAAATACATTGAAACCTCCTCCCAATGTTGGCTTGGAATGGATAAATGTTGTAATAGACCTGAGGTCTTAATTGTTTCAACTTTATTTTGTTGGCAAACCAAACATTCCGCCACCAACTTTTGAATATCCGATTTAAGGCCATCCCAAAAAAATCCCTCCTTAACCCTGTGGTAAGTTTTTAAAAATCCTAAGTGCCTTCCTAAGGCAGAAGTGTGCAATACCATAAGAATTTTCTGTTTGAGTTGGGAATTCTTACATAGGTATAAGCGATATTTGTGCCATAATGAATCATTTTTCCAGCTAAATGTATCAGATGTACTGGGATCTTGTTGTATCTTTCGAATGAGTGCCCACACTTCTTCATCATTCTTACATTCCTCCCTTGCTTCGTTTATCCAATCTGGTTGGATAATAGAAATGGCACACAACAATGCTTCCACATCCTCATCTTTTCTTGAGAGTGCATCTACCACAACATATTTCTTCCCTTTTTTGTAGATGATTTCAAAGTCATAACTCAACATCTTTGTGACCCATTTTTGTTGCTCTTCAGAGGATAATCTTTGTTCTAAAATGTATTTAAGAGTACCATGATCCGTTTTTACCTTGAAGTGTCTTCCCATTAGGTAGGGTCACCATTTCTTAAGTGCACGTAGTATTGCCAACATTTATGTAAAAACTTTCCCTTGATTGGAAGACTTTCAAAAGCAATGGGTCTTTCGTCTTGCATTAAAACAACACCAATTCCATTTCTTGAAGCATCACATTCCACAATAAAGGTTTTTGTGAAATCTAATGTAGCTAAGACCGGTGCTTGGCACATTGCCTCTTTAAGATGTTTGAAGGCCTTTGTTGCTTTTGGAGTCCATGAAAATGCATCTTTCTTCAATAATTTTGTTAGAGGTGCTACTATTCTCCAATAATACTTAACAAACTTGCGATAATACCCTATCAACCTGAGAAATCCTCGCATACGCTTTATGGATGTGGGGATTTTCCATTCCTTAATGGCTTTAATTTTGCTAGGGTCTACCTTAACACCTTCATGAGATATAATATGACCTAGATATTCCACCTCTTGTACTCCAAAGAAACATTTGGAGCTTTTTGCATACAATTATTTCTCCTCCAATAGTTTGAGCACCTTTTCAACATGTTCAACAAGATCCTTCCAAGACTTGTTGTAGATTACTGTATCATGGGAAAATACTAACACAAATTCTCTAAGGGTTTGAAAATGGAATTCATCAAACCTTGAAATGTAGAAGGTAGGTTGGTAAGACCAAAAGGCATGACCAAAAATTCATAATGACCCTCATGAGTTCTAAATGTAGTTTTCAAAATGTCTTCAGTCTTCATTCTAATTTGATGATATCCTGAATGAAGATCCAACTTGGTGAAGTAAATTGATCCATGCAATTGATCCAATAATTCATCAATGACAGGAATGGGAAATTTATCTTTAATAGTGATCTTGTTGAGCTCCCTATAATCCGTACACATGTGCCATGATCCATCCTTCTTGTGCACCAATACTACTGGAGTAGAGAAAGAACTTGGACTAGGTCAAATTATACCAACCTCTAGCATTTCTCCAACCATACATTCAATTTCACTCTTTTGGGAATAGGGATATTTGTACCCCCTGATGTTTAGAGGAACACTTCCTGGAATCAAATGAATAGAATTATCATGATCACGAATAGGTGGGATACCTTTGGGAGTCTCAAATACCTTTGAATGATTGCCCAAGACTTTTCGGAGATCTGGTGAAATAGATGATTTCGATGTGGGAACCTCTAGCAAACATAATTGTGCAATTACACCTCGTTGTTCCTTCTTTAGAAGCTTTGTCATGCCGTTAGATTTAATTATCTTTCCCGGTTTCCTTGAAATACCCCTTAATTCAACTTCCTTTCCTTCTGCAGAAAATTTCATGAAAAGTTCTTGAAAATTACAAGCTATTATACCCAAGGATTGTAGCCATTGGACTCCTAGTACAACATCAACACCACCCATTGGAATGGAAAGCATTGGGCTATTCAATACATATTCTCCCGTGGATAGCTTTATTATGGCACTTTCTAGAGCAAATTATGTTTCCTCCACTTGCAACCATCACTTGACACTCTAGTGCTAGATATAGGAAACAATTCAATTCCTTTGCTATCTTACAATGAATAAAATTATGGGTACTTCCCAAATCAATCAACACTATTACCTTATTCTTCTTGATATGTCCTTCTATCTTAATAGTTTGAGGAGTGGTAATTCTAGCCAATGCATTATAAGATATGGTCGGATTCATTTATTCTTTATCTAGGGTTTGTTCCTGGAGTATATCCTCTTATTTTACCATTTCTTGTTCCTTTTCTTCCTCCTCTTCACAATCTATGTAGAATAATTTCTTCTCAACACACTTATTACCTTTAGTGTATTTGCTATCACAACTGTAACAAAGCCCTTTTTCTCTTTTTTCTACCAATTTTTGTGGTGTCAACCTTGTAGGTTGTGGAAGGCTAGGGGCAACAACACTTCCATCTTTATATGTTTGATTGGTAGGCTTCCTGGTTGCCATAATTTTTCTTTCCATTCTTCTTGCTAACCTGAATGCCTTCTCCAATGAATCAGGTTCCCAAAGGTGAACCTCATGTTGGATATTATCCTTTAAA
>APFE030263725.1:0-22425 GCA_000404065.3 Pinus taeda
AGTCAGTGAGAAAAGTCCTCAACCCCACAAGGTGTGGTTGGTGGCAGGGAACTCAAAGAAGGGGATGTCATACTAAATCACTTCTCTCTCTGTTTAAACTATCTACTAGGTTAGCTAAAGGAGGTGGTCCCTAATGAAAAGTTAAGTTAAAAAGAAATGTGAGTTTCTAGGAGAATTGTTAGAGTTAAATAAATTATTTCTTTAAGATTTATAAGCAAAAACTGATATGAGCAATAACCATCATAAGATAAGCATGAAATACATAAACAACCAATGCCTTCCAAGTATTTTGCTCTTTAAGAAATGAAGTTGTATTTTGCTTAAAACAAAAGTATAATGTTTAAAAAATTGAAAGCAAAGCAATCCTGAAATGGAGACAAAGATGACATAAATGAGTCAAAATGATAATCTACAATTACTGTACAAGAACTAGATCAAGACATGCAAGTAGAACTCCATATTTGTCTAGTTAAAACAATGCTCTAGGTAGCAAATAAAATCCTTGCAAGCACAAGATATTGATCAAGAAAAATATTTAATTTAAATTTATGTGATCTTAGTATGCTAGAGGAAAGGAAACTCCCTCTTTTAAAATCGTTTGATGAGATCCTTGAGGCAAACCGATTGGGTCCTTCTATTCTTGATCTTGGGAGTTAGTTTGTTTATTGAAGAGTTACTCCATGCCCAAGTAAATCCTTCAACCGAATCTAAAGATCTCTACACACTTGGAAAAAGATGTCAACAATCATAAGGGATTAGATTATACAATGGAGGAGAAGGCTAGAGATTTCACCAAAAATCTTCTAGTGCTCCTATTCCTAGAGTATTTATTTTAACCCAAAAATCATACAAGATAGCTTGCATATGTTAATCCAAACAAGTGGCATAATTATAACTAGCATAATCCAACGTACATATAGAATGTAAAGCACAACATTTGAAATAACATCACCTCAAGAAATGGAAGGATAACACCAACACAATAAAACCCCAAACTATCTTTTATTATATGAAAATGAATACAAAATCCAATAGAGTATCCGTAAGCCCTAATAGCTCCTTCTAAAAAAAATGAGAGCTCAAGACTCATATAAATAAGAAAATGGGAGATGATCCCAAGGAAAATTCCAATGACAAGTGTAGCAATGATCAAACAAGTGGTTGATATGGTTGATGTGCATATCTCGTTAGCTGGGTAACATATATCCTTTCCTCATGTGCCAAATTTCCTAACTGTTGATTAGTGCGAGAGCTACTTGCCAAGTGCATATATAACTGAAGTAAAAGGGAGACAAACTCCCACACAACTCTCCAATCAGAACCTGTGATTTGACACCTTGCCAATCAAGTGTCATGCTGTTCCATAAATCTGCGTGTTACCTTGCTGAACAGGGCTGTGTATAGGCTGCCAAACATGCTTTGCGTATCTTCTTGTTTGCTGGTATATAACTTTTGATTGGCTGGCAGTGTTGAGTGGGAGACAAGGCTTGTCCTATGTGGCTATGTTGTCCCCCTTGACTGCTATGAGCTGACTGATCTCAAATCTGCGTGGACCTGGCAGCTTGTATTAATATAACATTTGGAACGCATTATTTCTTTGTGGGGACAAAGTGGGCGGACAAGA
Source organism: Pinus taeda (assembly GCA_000404065.3). Classification (NCBI taxonomy): domain Eukaryota; kingdom Viridiplantae; phylum Streptophyta; class Pinopsida; order Pinales; family Pinaceae; genus Pinus; species Pinus taeda. The sequence goes on from APFE030263725.1 coordinate 1,625, forward strand.
TTTGTCCCATATGGCATTGTTGACCCCCTTTAAACCTTTAATGAGTTTTCCCTTTATTCCTTTAAAACATATTAAATAAATGATCATTTTTCAATAATTTGTGGTGTCTCAAAATTTCAACGTGCTACCTTGTTGACTTAGTACTTGGAACTTTTGACTTTGAGTTGTACCTTGTCTAGTAGGCCCCACGTGCTTGCCACATCACCTTTGACCTTCACTTGAATTTTCCATGTCAAAATTTGACTTATTTTTACTCTTGGAAAGGTTTCTAAATTTTTCCAATTATTCATTTTAAAAAAAAAAAATTCCTCATTTTTTCCATTAACATTAGCAAAATCAACTTTTGAGGGCTATAAGTTGCTTTTTGACCCTCAAAGTGGGTCATAAGATAATGCGGGGCCTCTGAGGATGAATTTGAAGTAGTCACACGCTTCAAACATTTCCTAAGGCCACTTATTTACATCATTACATAGAAAATAATTAAAAAATCATGTTTCGCGGAAAATTTTTAATTATTAAAAAATCCTACTTAGACCTAGCCAAATTCCATGAAATTTTTTGTATGATCTAGTATGGTAATATACATCGACTCTAGACGCTAAGATGTGTTAGGGGCTCAACTTTCAAATAGTCACCCTGGCTTTGGGGTAAAAAGTGAGTGAAAAAACCCAGAAAATTATCTGCCTTTGAAAAAGAAAGGATAATTAACTAGGTAAAAAAAAAACTCCAAGGTGTATTCATTTGTTGATCGAGTCCCAACATCCTAGGCCTATTTCAGACTTAAAAACTCATCATTACTAGTATCACTTATTACAATTCCCCACAGGGTGTGGAATCTGGGTACAAGAAAGATGATAAGAAGATAGAAGTAGAGTTAAAAAACTCTGTTGATTGATCATATATGATGGTGCAACTATCCTTTGGATCATCCTTGGACATGGAGTCTTCAAATAATCATCAGGTGCCACTCCAGTGGTCAACATTTGGCTCCATATGGGGATGCTTGCTGGATATGAAGTGATAGTGTGCAAGAACCTGGAATCTGCATCCACCAACAAAAGACATATATTAACAATATCCATTCAAAATATCATCAAATGAAATCAAGTACAGAAATGAAGAAATGGAAATTTATTCATAGAGCATAAATGATAAATTATTCATGAAATAAGACTAATTAAACAAAAATGACAAGGGATAAAGCTAGAAATATGATATAAAAGGATGCCCCATGGCATCAAATATTTTCTTTGTAGAACAATTTGAGCAGTTGGCCATTCATAGGTAACTCAAGTGGTTCTCCATCCAAATTGCTCAAATGGTAGGAATTTTGTCTAGTTGCTTCCCTGATAATGTATGGTCCAAGCCACAAACTGTCAAACTTACCATGATTTCTTGTTTTTTCATTCATGCGATCCCATAACAAAACCTTGTCATTGTTAGAAAACATTCTATTCCTAGATGATTTGTCAAAATTTCTTTTTACCTTAGATTGATTTTTACAACAATTCTCAAAGGCTCTTCTTCTGGTTTCATCCAACTCTACAATTTGGTCAATCCTACATTGCACACCATCTTTATCAGATGTAAAAATTTGTAGCAATTGGTAAGAAAGTAGCCTCAAATGCACATGAAGGGTAACATCCAAGCCATAAACTAACTCAAAGGGACTCTTCCCAGCCCATAACAAAACCATATCATTGTTAGAAAAAATTCTATTCCTAGACGATTTGTCAAAATTTCTTTTTACCTTAGATTGAATTTTACAACAATTCTCGAAGGCTCTTCTTCTGGTTTCATCCAATTCTACAATTTGGTCAATCCTACATTGAACACCATCTTTATCAGATGTAAAACTTTGTAGCAATTGGTAAGCAGGTAGCCTCAAATGCACAGGAAGGGTAACATCCAAGCCATAAACTAACTCAAAGGGACTCTTCCCAGTAGAACTCTTCTTTGTAATCCTATCAGCCCACAAAGCATATTTAATTTTACTATCCCATGCCTGTTTGTTATCCCCTACTATCTTCTTGATTATGGTTATCAAATTCTTCTTACTAGAATCTACTAAGTCATTGCCCTGAGGATAGTAATTTGATGAATGGGATAAAACAATGCCATACTTAAAGCAAAATGATGAGAATTTAATAGAGCTAAAAGCCTTGGCATTATCGGTGGTAATCTTGGCAGGGACACCAAAATGAGTGATAATTTTATCTTCAAGAAAATTTATCACTACTTTGTCGGTGGCATGTTTTGTAGGGATGGGCTCTACCCATTTAGTAAAATAATCAGTGGTAGTTATAATCCATGAGTAGTCTTTACTCGAATTTTCATTAAATTTCGCTATAAAATCTAGCCCCCAATGTTGAAAGGGAGCCTCCACGACCATAGGCTGAAGAGGCAAAGAAGCTAATTTCGTCTTCCAAGTGAATAGTTGACAAGCTTGGCAACCTCTAACATACTTGTGCACATCAGCAAAAAATAGAAGGCCAAAAGTAACCAATTCTCAAGATTTTATGGGTAGTAGTCTTAGCAGCATAATGCCCTCCACAAAATCCTGAATGAAACTCAGATAGAAGCTTTTTGGCTTCAACTTCATTAACACACCTAAGTATTACCCCCTTTGGATTTCTCCAACCCAAACCATCCTTCATAATGCAATACTTAGTTGCTCTAAGCCTTAATGCTCTTCTCTTATGGCCAACTAAATAGTTAGGACATGACAAATTTTGCAAATAATAAATAATGTCTTTATACCATTCAAGTTGACCCACTCTTTGAAGTTCTAATGAAGTTAATTCCAAATTATTTTGACAAATCATTCCTATCGCTTTCTCATTTCCTTCAGTCAAGATTTTGGCCAATCCCCGACCTTTCACAAGCTTGATAGGTCCAATATCCAAATCATACTCTTGAATCTTCGAGACCCACCTAGCTCGAGTTCCTAAGCAATCAACTTGGACTAAAATATCCTTTACAACAGAGTGGGGAACAAATGCAATTATCCTAGAATACCCCACATAAACTCTGAACTGTTTAAGAGACTTGACTAAAGCATAAGCTTGCTTCTCCATGGTGCTATACTTTAACTCAGACCCTTGAAAGGACCTAATCATAAAAGCAATAGGCTGCTCATGCCCTTCATTATTCTTTTGAAGCAACACCCTAGCAATAGTATCTTCGGATGCAAAAGAGAAAATCAAAAACTCTTTTGAATAATCAGGGTTACTAGAACATGTGCTTTGACAATAGAATCCTTTATTTCCCGAAAACCTTTTCAACCCTCATTTCCCCAAACAAACTTAACATCTTTCTTTAAGAGGGTTTGGATGGGTTTGGCAATCTCAGCATAATTTGGAATGAACCTTCTAAGAAAATTAATCTTTCCTAAGAAGGATTGAAGAGTTTTAATATTATGAGGCAAAGGAATCTTTTGAATAGCCTCAACTCTTTTAGGGTCAATCTTGATCCCATCCTTTGGAATGATGTGACCAAGCAACTTCCCTTCAGTCACTCCAAAAATAGATTTAGCAGGAATTAAGGATATTCCATACTTTCTACACCTATAAAAAATTTTCCTTAGGTGGCCTATATGGGAAATTCCATTTTTAGAAAAAACAGTTAAATCATCTTGATAGATCTCAATAAATTTCCCAATTAGACCCTTAAAGGCATAGTCCATAGCCCTTGGAAAAGTTGCTCCACCATTCATTAATCCAAAAGGCATCCTCATATTCAAAAGTACCCCATGGTGTGGTGAATGTTGCCTTATGTCTATCCTCCTTTTTCACCAAGACTTGGTTGTATTCTGAAAATCCATCTAACAAAGACATCATTCCAAATCTTGTTACCCTTTGCAATAATGTTTCCAATGTCCATATTAGGTAAAGGGTAATTATCTTTTTTATAGGCTTAATTAAGATTTCGAAAGTCTACACATAGCCTAATTGATCCATTCTTCTTTGTCACAATAACCAAGTTTGAACACCATGTGGAATGCCTAGTGTGAGCAATAATACCAGCCTGAAGCATCTTTTACAATTCCTTTTGCACCAAAGGAGCTAACTTAGGATTGATTTGCCAAAGTTTCTGCCTAAAGGGTTTGGCATTTTCATCCTTAAGAGGGATAGTATGTTCCATAACATCTTCCTTATAACCTTTCAACTCATCATATGAAAAAGCCAAAATACCTCTATATTCATGAAGTAAATTTATCAAATTCATCCTTTCTTGCTCATTGGTACCCTTGCCTATTTTAACCATATTTGGGTCATGAGGGGTACCAATATTCACTTGAATGAATTCCCCTTGGTCAATTTTCTTATCACCTTTTCTCTTTGATGCATCATGTCTGTCAAGCACTTGCTCCAAAGCTACACGTTCCCTATGAGTGGGATTTGTCACCACATTACACCCATAATCACATCCTTCCTCTTAAACTCATAAGCAGTGTCAACACCAAAAGCATCCGGATATGAGCATAAAAGAAATTCATCAGAGGGTTTAATAGTAGCAGGCATGCTTTTTACTAATCCATTGAACCTCTTGTTAAACTCCTCCATGGTTTCATTCTCATTTTTCTTCATATTGCTAATGGCATTGATCAAATGCCTATTTTCCTTCTCTCCAAACTTATCTAAAAATGTAGTTAGAATGGCTTGTAAAGAGTTATATGAGTTAGTAGGTTGCTCAGTGAGCCAATCAAGAGCATCCATTTCTAAAGATAAAACAAAAACTCTCCTCTTCACATCCTCATAATTAGCAGTGTTACACCATTTAAAGATAAAAATATTAAAGTTTTCCACATGTGATGTAGCACTAATGGCATTGTTACCTTGAAAGGAAGGCAACTTTTTAATAGCCTTGTCAGGGATATTGTGAGGATAGCCATTTATGTTAGTGAAGTCACAAGGAGAAAAAAGATCATTCATGATGTTAGGCTCTACTTGTTCTTGAAAAAGCAAATGAATATCAGAAATAGCCTTGTCAGGGTTATTGTGAGGATAGCCATTTATGTTAGTGAAGTCACAAGGAGAAAAAATATCATTCATGATGCTAAGCTCTACTTGTTCTTGAAAAAACAAATGAATATCAGAAATAACCTCTTACCCAAGACTAGCAAGAGATCTACTATGAGAAAGTCTATTCAACCTCTCTCTAAAAACCCTTTCAGGATTAGGAGAGGGGCTAACTAGACCACTTGAATTTCTCCTAGTAGAGACTCTTGCAAAATTTGGATTTAGTGGACTCACCACTTGAGCAAGAATCTAAATCTAAAGTTCAAAAATGCTAAAACCAGAAGGTTAGTCGATTTCCCAGGTACAAGAAAGCTTGTCCCCGACAACGGCGCCAAAAATGTTGACCCTACCGCCAACACCTACCTATAAGTCAGTGAGAAAAGCCTTGAACCCCACAAGGTGTGGTTGGTGGCAAGGAACTCAGAGAAGGGGCTGTCACTCGAAATCCATTCTCTCTCCGTTTAAGCTATCTCCTAGGTTAGTTGAGGGGGGTGGTCCCTAATGAAAAGTTAAGTTGAAAAGAGATGTGAGTTTCTAGGAGAATTGTTAGAGTTAATAGATTATTTCTTTAAGATTTATAAGCAAAAACTGATATGAGCAATAACTATCATAAGATAAGCATGAAATACATAAACAACCAGTGCCTTCCAAGTATTTGCTCTTTAAGAAATGAAATTGTATTTTGTTTAAAACAAAAATAGAATGCTTAAAAAGTTGAAAGCAAAGCAATCCTGTGAAGCGAACAAAGTTCCTTCTATAAATTAATTACTCCATAAGACTTGGAATATGAAATTATCCATTGAGGATATAAATATTATATTAAATATATGAATAAGAATAAGAATGAATCATTTTGAAATGAGAACGAGAGGCTTGCTTATATACCAAGCAAGTGTCTCTTCATGAAGAGAGTCATGTCTCATTTAGACATGCCTCTTCAACCTAAGTACTACATAACTAATTATTATCTATGATTATTATCATTTACATTATATTTATATTATCTATATATTTTATTTGTTACATTGCCTCCTTCCTCAAAAAGCTTTGTCCTCAAAGCTTGTCGATGACAAAAGGCTTGATCTCTTTTCCGGCTTCGAACGTCTTTCTGTCCTGGAACAGTCATCTTTGTTGATACACGCTGATATGATTTTCTAAGTGACAAACAAAATTGTCGCATCGAGAACGGATCAGACCATCCGAGATTAATCTTTTGTATAGCATTCTGATCACTGGAATTTTGTAACGACTTGTCCTTGTAGCACTGGGTTGAGGTTACATTACTCTTCTTTGGAACATCAGTTTGTTGTTTATGTTCTGAACGATACTGATACATAGCATGGTTGAGTTGTCTAATCTCGTGATTCGAATGTCGATAGGGAATTTTTTTGGTTTGATTTTCCCATATTGGGCATGCGACAATTTTTATATTTTCTTCTGGCGAAGATGTTGTAGAGTTGGTTATGAAACATTCACTGGGGATGTTCATTGTCTGAACTGCAACATCTAAGTGTGTCGTTTCTTCAGCTGACTTGTCTTCTTGAGTTGTCATATTCACTAGATCGGTATTCGTTCCCTTATTTTCAACTTGAACTGTTACGGCTGGATATTTCGATACTTCTACTTGAGTGAATTGTTCCAACTTATCTTTTAATGCTTTCTTATCATCTGTAAGTTTCTTAATTTGAGTGAGTAGACTTCTATTATGGTTTCTGAGACGTAAGAGTTCTTTGGTTTCTGATTCATCAATATTAGTTTCAGTGTTTTGGATTTTAAGTTTTTCATCTCTTAGATCTCTGATTTGTTCTAATAAATTTTTATTATGGTTCTTTAAACGCAAAGTTTCCTCTTCTTGTTCTGATAAGTGCTTCTTGAGTTCTTTCTTTGAGACTTTAGTCTTCTTCACTTGTGCCAGTAATTTTTTGATGTGGTCCTTGAGACGAGAAATTTCTTCGTCCTTTTCCATTATTTCTTTGTAATGTATATCCACGAGATTTTTATGTTCGCGTTCTAACACTTCCCTGCTTTGTTGAATTTTGGCTATTTTGTCATTCGCTTGATCTTTTAGCTGCACTTTCTCGATACACTGGATAACATCATTCTGTGGAAGTGATGATGGATGTAGAGAATGGAAGTAGGAATCCATTCTCTTTCTCTCACCCTGTCGCTCAATTATTGTAATTAATTGTTCTATATCTCTTGCGATTAATTGCTTTTGTTCCTTACTCAGGGATTCCATATTTTTTTCTTTTTCTTCACTTCTTTTAACTTTGTATGGATTTTTTTTTTTTTTTTTGTAACTTATTTTATCTCCCTTTTATATATATATATATATTCCCAATATTCTCCCTTAATGTGGATTGTTAAAAACTTGAATACCCTTTTATTAAAAATTTTTGCCCTCTATAGATATATGTATTTATTTATATTAAGACCCCTTTTCAAATAACTTTATTATCTTAAAATAATAATAGTTTCACTTCCTTTGTTTTTAATAATAAATTGGTCCTTTTATTTATATACTTAATTACTTCTTTGATAAATTTTTAATGTCACCCCACTTAATAAATATAAAGGTCACATCTTTTCATATGACATGGTCACGATGTTAAAATACCATGGGCTATTACCATGGGTTGTCTTTAAAACCTCCGTTAAAATGTTCTCCACATAAAAAGTAAAACGTATTTCTTTTTTTTTTTTTGTTTTTTGTTTTTTTAAATACCATGGGTTGTTTTTAAAGCCACGGGCTTCTCCCACGTAAAAAGTTTTAAATATACTTGGTATGAGATTTTGTATCCGTTTTGTTTTTTCTTTTACTTTTTTTAATTTATTTACTTATATTTTTTTTGGTTAATTTTTAATTTTTATTTTTTGTATGGCCAAAGGCCTAGAAAAACGGAGAAAAGGAGAAACTCCCAAATTCTGAGCAAAATGCTTCAATTGTACGGCAACAAGTTTGACGAATTTCGATAGCCAAGGACCTGGATCGGAGAACGAGCTCTGTGCACCGGTTAAGCAACCTAGAGGACCGAACTGCTTTGATACCAAACGAAACGAACAAAGTTCTTTCTATAAATTAATTACTCCAGAAGACTTGGAATATGAAATTATCCATTGAGGATATAAATATTATATTAAATATATGAATAAGAATAAAAATGAATGATTTTCAAATGAGAACGAGAGGCTTGCTTATATACCAAGCAAGTGTCTCTTCATGAAGAGTAATGTCTCATTTAGACATGCCTCTTCAACCTAATTACTACTTAACTAATTATTATTTATGATTATTATCATTTACATTATATTTATATTATTTATATATTTTATTCGTTACATCCTGAAATGGAGACAAAGATGACATGAAAGAGTCAAAATGATAATCTACAATTAGTGTACAAGAACTAGATCAAGACATGCAAGTACAACTCCATACTTGTCTAGTTAAAACAATGCTCTAGGTAGCAAATAAGATCCTTGAAAGCACAAGATATTGATCAAGAGAAATATTTAATTTAAAATTGTTTCAAAATTGTTTGATGAGATCCTTGAGACAAACCGATTGGGTCCTTCTATTCTTGATCTTGGGAGTTAGTTCGTCTATTGGAGAGCTACCCCACGCCCAAGTAAATAGTTAGTTCGTCTATTGAAGAGCTACCCCACGCCCAAGTAAATCCTTCAACCAAATCTAAAGGTCTCTACACACTCGGAAAAAGATGTCAACAATCATAAGGGATTAGATTATGTAATGGAGGAGAAGGCTAGAGATTTCACCAAAAATCTTCTGGTGCTCCTCTTCCTAGAGTATTTTTCTAACCCAAAAACCATACAAGATAGTTTGCATATGTTAATCCAAACAAGTGGAAAAATGATAACTAGCATAATCCAACATACATGTAGAATGTAAAACACAACAATTGAAATAACATCATCTCAAGATATAGAAGGAGAACACCAACACAGTAGTACCCCAAAGTCTCTTTTATTATATGAAAATGAATACAAAATCCAGTAGTCTCCGGAAGCCCCAATAGCTCCTTAAAAAAAATGAGAGCTCAAGACTCATATAAATAAGAAAATGGGAGGTGATCCCAAGGAAAATTCCAATGACAAGTGTAGCAATGATTAAGCAAGTGGCTGATATGACTTATGTGCATATCTCCTTAGCTGGGTAGCATATATCCTTTCCTCATGTGCCAAATTTCCTAAATGTTGGTTGGTGTGAGAGCTACTTGCCAAGTGCATATATAATTGATGTAAAAGGGAGACAAACTCCCACACAACTCTCAAATCAGAACCTGTGATTTGACACCTTGCCAATCAAGTGTCATGCTGTTCCATAAATCTGCGTGTTACCTTTTGAACAGGGCTGTGTATAGGCTACCAAACATGCTCTGCATATCTTCTTGTTAGCTGGTATATAACTTCTGATTGGTTGGCAGTGTTGAGTGGGAGACAAGGCTTGTCCTACGTTGCTGTGTTGCCCCCCTTGACTGCTATGAGCTGACTGATCTCAAATCTGCGTGGACCTGGCAGCGTGCATTAATATAACTTTCTGAACGCATTATTTCTTTGTGGGGACAAAGTGGGGGGACAAGATTTGTTCGATGTGGCATTATTGTCCCCTTTTAAACCTTTAATGAGCTTTCCCTTTATTATTGCAAAACATATTAAATAAATGATCACTTTTCAATAATTCGTGGTGTCTCAAAATTTCAACATGCTGCCTTGTTGACTTAGTACTTGGAACCTTTGACTTTGAGTTGTACCTTGTCTGGTAGGCCCCACATGCTTGCCACATCACCTTTGACCTTCACTTGAATTTGCCATGTCAAAATTTGACTTATTTTTACTTTTGGAAAAAATTCTAAATTTTTCCAATTATTCATTTTTTTCCTAATTTTTGATGTTAACGTTAGCAAAATCAACTTTTGTGGGACTATAAGTCGCTTTTTGACCCTCAAAATGGGTCCTAGGATAGTGCGGGGCCTCTGAGGATGAATTTCGAGTAGTTACATGTTGGAATTTCTAAGTTTAACCTGTTAGAAATTCTTCCTGTACTATGTGATTTATTTCTTCCTACTTGTTCAATTACCTAACAAGTTATTTACCATGTAAACACTGAAAATAAATACAAGTACAATATCAACACATATAGATCATCAACTGAAAGTAAACAAGCACACAAGTGACACCGTTGGTTTTGGAGTAATGTTTTTGGAAAAACCAAATGCAGTAAAACCGGTGTAGCTATTCAAAGGGTTTTATTATTATTCAGTTTCAGAATACAACCTAGGAGCCAACAATGGCTCACCCAACAGAAAATGCCCTCGGCAGTAGTACCTCTTAGTCGGAGTCAGATATTCTGGCTAAATCATCGGATGAACGATCCCACAGCAACAATGCAACTTCTACTGCTCTGCGTCACTCTGATAGGGACTGCGTCACTCTATCTAGCTCTCTAGCTCTCAGTCTGTCCCACGAAATTCTCCAAACGTTGCCTCTAGGCCCTGCGTCAGCCTCTCTGGGCTCTGCGTCAGCCCCTAGACCCTCTGTGTCTCACACGCTAGCCCTCTCTGGCTCTGCGCAGCTCCTGGCTACCTCTGCGTGGCCATTCGCTGCCTCTGCGTCGCCTCTAGCTAGCTCTGTGTCAACCTCTCACAACTCTGTGCTGATCCTCTTGGTACTAACTCTGCCTCTCTACTATGTATTCATTGCCCCTCACCTGCAACTTAGATCACTCACTTGATTTCCTCAGCAAACCCTGTGCTAGAAAATCGAATTCTTGATCTCTCTTGGTGTGTCCTCCAACTAACCCTCAAGCCTCCTCTTATACTTTTTTTGTTGGTCCATCAACGACCGAGATTAAATCTCTAATCAACGACTAAGATTAGATTTGGTTTGATCCATGACTTTTAGACCCTTCTAACCCAATTTATATTAATACTCGTTAATATTTTATTTTTCCTAAGTTTAGGAATTCCATTAAAAATATTAATTATTTTAAAATCTCCCAAACCGGTTAGAATCTGCCCAAACCATTTCTGGGTCTTGGAGATCTCATATTCTTTAGCCTCTCCCCCAATTTTCATGGTTAGAGCACATACGATGCTACCTCAAATCAACATCACACGCCCCAAACATTTCCTAAGACCACTTATTTACATTATTACATAGAGAATAGTTAAAAAAATCTTATTTTGTAGGAATTTTTTAATTATTAAAAAATCTTACTTAGACGTAGTTAAATTCCATGAAATTTTTTGTGTGATTTAGTATGGTAATATACATCGACTCTAGACACTAAGATGTGTTAGGGGCTCAACCTTCAAACCGTCACCCCGACTTCGGGGTAAAAAGTGAGTGAAAAAACCCAAAAAATTACCCCCTCTGAAAAGGAAGGGATAATTAACCAGATAAAAAAACACTCCAAGGTGTACTCGTTCGCTGATCGAGTCCCAACATCCTAGGCTTGTTACATACTCAAAAACTCATCATTACTGGTATCATTTATTACAATTCCCTGTAGGGTGTGGAATCTGGGTATAAGAAAGATAATGAGAAGATAGAAGTAGAGTTAAAAAACTCTGTTGACTGATCATATGTGATGGTACAACTGTCCTCTGGATCATCCTTGGGCGTGGAGTCTTCAAATAATCATGAGGTGCCATTCCAATGGTCAACTGGGCCGACTGGGCATGGTGAACTGAGTGCATCTTCCTCGTCCAATAGGTGAATCTCGAGAAATCTCTAAACATCTCTGGGGATCCATGGAGTGCTGCTCACTACTGTGGAGGGCCATGGTTCTCAACACACATCCTACATGTGCCAATGTAGTCCTCTGGAGGGTTAGGAACTTAGGACCCAGTATAGGGAGACCAAACCCAAAATGTAAACCATTTGCAATCTTTCATAAGATCCAATGTGTCCCCTAGCTTCCAGTACAACAAGTCATCAAAGGAAATTGAGTTAAAGAGCTTACAAACCATGGACAACGGTTGGGCACTTTTTAATGGCATGCCCTTCCATAGTGGGCTTTGGCATGTGCTAATATCTCCAAGCTCCAAATGGGGTTAACCAAGTATCCTATTAGGTGGTTTCTACCTTTATCGTATGTCCAAGGTACATCCTTCAAAGGGTGGCGGCATGTGATAAAGAGATAAATGGAGTAGGGAATGAAAAGGGCAGCCCTGGGCCACATGCTAGGGTACAATGGTAGCTAATAAAAGGGAAGCCCACACTTGGGTATATAATGTGTAGGCGGGAGCAATTGTGGTGTATGAGGTGCCTCGGTCTTGATTTTTCCACCCTTCTTTATATGCCTTTTGCCTTTTATGATTTTTCTTTGATTAACTGCTCGGGGCTCGAGGGATAAGAGCATGATGTTTAGGGTATAACAATGGATACTCCCTTTAAGGTAGTGTGGTTCATTGCCCACCAGGGTTTGGGGCAATCATGGGTTCTTGAATGATAAAGGAGGCTCATCTAGGGCCTATAGGAACTAGGGTGATGGCCATGATAATGGGGTAGAGCTCATGTATTGGCTTTTGCCCACGTGGTAAATGTGTTTGTCCTGACCATCCTTTGTGTTTTGTTGTATATGCTTTTACTTTTCGTTTCAGCCACATCAACCTTCGGGGCATCATTCTAGGCCTGACCCAAGCTGTGGGCAAAGGGAGGGGAGGATAACCCTATGTCGACCCAGTGGAGGAATGTGGACCCAGGTGGGAGAAATGATGAATGGGGTTATAATGAGTGGAAAGGGAGTGATATATGTGGATGAGGGAGCGAGACCACGCAACCAAAATCGGGGTTTGCCTTGTATTACTATCCCTAAATCCCAAAGGTCAATAAAAGAGATCCCACGGTACTAGGGTCCAAGGCTAACATCCCAAAGAGGTCTAGGGGACAAAAGCACAGACCTAACCCAATCTTTCCATCAAATCCCCCCATTAATGCTTAGAAGTATCCATGATAAACAAACTACAATACTCAATTAAGAAATGAAAATGCATACCTTTAGGTTCAGAAGGCCCACCTTCAAACATACAATCATAACAGATGGGTGAGGGACCACATGGATGGCTTAGGTGGTGGGAAAATGGAACAACAAGCTAGTTGGCAGCTGCAAGGGGCTGTTGGTTGCTTGCTGAGGACCACCTCAGAAACTTTTTCCTTCTAGGGATATCACCCACAAAATGGTGGGTAACATCTGGCTCCAACTGGGACGTGATCTCTTGAAAAGTGGATGAAGTTACGAGAACTCCAACAATCTCTTGGTTACCATAGACTTGTTACCTACACATAGAATAAATGAAAAACATGGGGCAACATGCTTTCGCGATGTCTCATGATCACACATGCTTAGATTAGACCCATAAATCGACTCATAGAAGTAAAGTTTCAAATGCAGTTTTTAAAACTAAATGCAACAATTCTATTATGAGAAATATCATATGACATTAGTTCTAATGCAAAAATCAGTATGCAATGCATCCTACTCTAACATGCATATGGTGCAAGACTAATACTAAGTGTAATCATAAAGCTTGTGCAATCAACATGTCATCAAATCAATATAAATATGCCATCCTATAGATTACGCATGCAACAAATGCCAAAGCGAATGTGGACAAAATCACATGGATGATAAGGTTGATGGGAGGTAGGAAAACAGAATGCCCACACATGGATGATCATGTGAGAAGAGGTAAGAAAAGGATCTCATCTAGCCTATGAGATCCGCTCTTCTAACCAAAATATAGAGATGTCAATGATTAGGCCCATAAAATTTTGATGGATGACAACCTTGGGCATATGATGGTCCTTATCATTTATGTTATCTTTTATGGCTTCTACAAGTTTATGATTGATGGGAACAGGAAAATGATGAGATGGAGAAACACAAGTAGGTTTCCCATGATGTTGACACTAGAAAGGGGAGGTTATAGATTCATCATGATCTTGAGGGGGCACCCAAGGAGATAAAGAATATTCAATGAGGGGTTCTTCCTTGGCACTATACTCAAAAAGGGGAAGGGATCAAGGTCACTTGAGATCATATGAGGTCAAGCGCGGGAATCACTCTGAAAATGATGAACAAGAGAAGAACGCAAAGGGGAGGGTGGTTTGTTTTATCCAACATGTTCCTCTTCCCCAAAATCATAAGGTTCAGAGGATTTGAATTTTACGTCATACTTAGGAGAGGTGGGAGCCTTACCGATTTCCTTAGTATCAAAGATGTGGTTTCTCCTAAAAGGAAAATTGACCACTCCCAACTGCCACTCTTTATGCAAGGGAAAATAAATTTCTTCTTTCCAAGGTCATCAAAGGATATGTCATAATAAATAATACCCGATAGAAAGGGAGGACCAACCTTAGCCTCGTCCTCCTTGTCAGTGTCATAAATGGGAGCACAATCAAAGAGGACCAACAATTTCCTATTTCTCCTTTTCAATGTGGAAGTAATCTCCAATGTCATCGTCTAAGGGGCTAATGGGATCACCCTCCTCAATGCTCTCAAAAGGAGAGTCATCAGGAGTAATATCCTCGACAAAGGTAAGGTTAGTCTCAACTTCATCCTTCCCAACACGTGTTCTCAAAATCATCCCTTTTGTCATGTGGACCTGAGGAGGACTCGTCTTCTTGCTCATTACTTAGATTCTTAATGTCTTGAGGATGCTTAATGAAGGCTTCCTCTTGGATGCTTAATGTGGGGTATACTTGAAAATGTCTAAGAAAGCCATCAATGAACTTTTCAATAGATGAGATGTTCTTAGGTTCATGATCATGCAGCGATGAATTATGACCACCGAGAGATCCCATGAACAACAACATAAGGACATCTTGCTGAAGCACTTTCTCCCTTGAAGCATGTGCATTAAATCTTTGTACATGGTCAATTACGGAGAGTGGATCACCATCAAACATGGGAACCCCATGTACCATCCTTCTTGTGACATGATTAGGGGCCTAGGGATGCTAGCAATGTCCAAAGCGAGAAATTTATCAAAGAAAGACAACCTATTTGAAATATGCATGAAAAATATGTAGGAGTTACCAGGGTGAATTTAAAGATGCCTAGAAAAATGCTTGCTTCATCTTACAAGCATCGACCTTAAAGTTCAATAAAGAACTAGGGCTTCGTTCTTGCAATGGAGTTGCCAATAATGTTATGTTAATATGTCGTATGGGGAACAAAAGTTAAAACACACGTTTCATGTCCCCGACAACAACGCCAAAATGTTACTACTCAAACTAGCAGAGGTCCTAGGAGGGAATCCTAAAGGGACAATTGATAGGTTAAGGGCAACAATGGAGTAATAGCTCACTATCACCTCAGCTAAAACTCCCTACTCTTTATGGACTTTCACCGATGGGAGGAGATTCGATATGATAAGGATAACAAAGATGAATAGATCACAGATAGGATGAAGGGTGATCCTAGAAGCCTATTCACAAGAGAGGCTCAAGATTTGTGGCTTGCTTGTCTTAGAAGACAAGATGGAAGGCTCTCTAGGACGGGCATGGGGAGAATTTCAAGGGTTAGGTTTTGAGTATGTGTCTTATAAAGGAGATTCCTAAGCCCTAGAATTCTTGTGGAAACTTGGGTTCCAAGTGATCTTTGAAGAATTAACCTTGACAGTGCATGGGACCACATGGGACCAAGTGGACCTAAGGTTCGGTTAAGGGGATAGGATTTAGCAACCAATGATATGCTTGACCTAATTAGGGAGGGGAAAAGGATCAAGAAATGAATTTTCAATGAAAGGCAATGCAAGCATCCTAGTGAGGTTTCTAGCCTAAGGGAAATCAAGGGAAAGAATTGGTCTTCAAGCTAGGGCTTGTGATATGTCAAGATCCCACTGTCGGAATCTCATGAAATTTGGAGGGCTTCTTGAGGACACCCCAGCGCAGTTGTGGACCAAAAATCAAAGTATTTGGATGGCTAGATTGTGATATAATTGATGCCCTAGGTGACCCAGAGGACTAGACCTAAAGAAGAGGAAAGGGGAGAAGGAAAATAGGTTTAAGGTGATCACCTTTGGGTGGACCAATGCCTAATCATTTGGGGAGATTGGAGTCAGGTAGAATTATGATTATGGACCTTTGAATTTTCTAGGTCAAGGAGGCCTCAAAGACAACTTCGCTTGGCACTAGGGCAGTAAGAAAAGCAACATCAAAGACTTTATACTTCGTTTTGCAAGGTAAATAGCTTGTCAAGATGAATTTCAGTAATGAAACATCCCTAGGAACATTCATTCATTATACATGGCCATACATGAAGCATTCACTATCCAGAAACAAAATTTCCACAACTTCGCATAAGAGATGCAGCAAATAAGCCCTAGTATAGTGAAATCCCAGCAATGATGTATGTGACAAAATCAAAAGGAAAGAGTAGCATTAAAATGTACTTACATGTATAAGAATATCTCCAACCATCCAAAAACTTGCCATCAAGAAGCTCCAAGACATGAAAATTATCCAAACATCAAAATTCATTCGATGCTCCAAACATTCGTCCTCCAAGAATGATAGCGAAAATATCTAAATAGATACTTGTTCCAAATCCAAGTGGTGATGCTAAAATGAATCGTTATCAATTCTATTTATACACTTCTAATGAGTTTGATTTGGCTACTTGGGCTTGCATTAGCCCCTAAAATAAAATAATGTGCAAAGCTACTAACTTTTGGTGACAAGCCCACCAAACTAGCTCATAAACCAAAGAAAAAGTTTCTCAAGAGGTCGATTGATCAATAATACATGTCGTTGGGCCTTCTAAGAAGTTTGCTGAAGTCCATAAGTGCCACAATGAGGAATAAGACTCCCAAAATTAGTGGACAAGGGGTTGGCCCCTTGTTCTCCAAATAATAAACCTGTGGTGCTCCCAATGGATTTGAGGGCACAAAAGTAACCTCACGGGTCTCCAATTAGGTCTAAGATGTATGTAGACCATTTGTAAGGCCTTAGATGATGGTGTAAGTGTTACCACATCAGCATACAAGTCCTGGGTCATCTACGAAGTGCATGGTACAACTGCGAAGTGCATGGTACAACTGTGGGGTCTGTTGTCGCACAGATTATCATGACAACACTTAGATCGGGGGCTGTTACCCTGATCCCCGATCTCTCCGTTTAAGCCTGTCTCCCGCGGCTAAGGGGGGTAGACCCTATAGGAAAATGGATGACCAACTGTGAATCAGTTGGGTTGGGAGACACGAAGGGAAACCATCACTAAATTGATTTTATTAAATTTATAGACCAGTGCTTTATAAAATAAATGACTAAACGATTATTTATCAAATGCTGCAAAGATATGAACTCATTAACAATCGTTTTACCAACAAAGATTAACCTTTACCACATGTGAGATAATCAATAAATGGCTTAATGATACTCCAGCAATTGAAATTTTGAAAGATAAAGTTCGATAAACAACCACGTAAAAAGTTAACCAGAGATCACATTCATGTAGTTAATCTTCAGATGAACGTTAAAGCATGTTAAACATTCATTCCCACATCAAAATTCTAGCCTCAACAGAAAAGATAAAACCTAAGAAATTCTTGAGCCAAGACTGAAATTGGCAAAAAATTTCCCAAAATATTTTTATATTTTTCAAATAAAACAAAATTTTAAAACTAAATGAAATTTTTAAATCAAAAAAAATGTGAATGATATTAAATCTAAATTAAATTGAATCAAAATCTAAACCATAAGAAAACAAATTCTTTATGCTTTTTAAAGTTTTATAATTTTTATGAATTTTTTATTGTTATATTTTTAAAACAAAACTTAAAATTAAAATCTAAACTAAAACTAAAGTAAACAAAACTTGAAATCTAATCTAAATCTAGAACTAAAGTCTAAAAAATAAAAAGAAAATTTGTAACTTTTTTTTTTAAAATCAATTTATAAAAATTAAATCTGAATCCAAACTAACCCTTTATTATTATTATTATTATATTATATAATATATATATATATATATTAAACTTTAAACAAAAATTAAAACTAAAATTAAACAAACTAAAAATCAAACCCCTAATTAAATGAAAGTGACATTCTCTACACTAATAAAATTCTAAACTATAAAATCTAAATCTAATTAAAATTAAAATGAAACGGAATTTTAACAAAAATTATGAAATACAAAATGACGCGTTAAATCCTAAATGGAAATATCAAAAACAAAATTGAAAAATCAAAACATAGCCCTAATTCCTAACATATACTGACAACCATAGGTAAATAAAAAAAAAGAAATAGAACGCGTTTTTTTATTTTTCTCTGCAGGTTGAAGGCACGAGAATGCTAGACGGCAGGTGGAGATGCATTTGCAGGTCAGTTTCAAAGAAGCCGAGGAGGGGAGTCGACGCGAGGAGGAAGAGCGCACGAGCACCGATTTTATCTGCTGGTTAGGCGGAGCGTGAAGAGAACTGCAGTGAGGGTAGGAAATGCTTCACGCACGAGGCATCAAGTGGATTGCAACTGTAGCCTGGGGCAATGTTGGAAGAAACAAGAACTGTAGGACGACAACAAGGAGAGACCACATGCACCAGGAGAGGAGTTTGTGAATTGATGGAGGAGGGAGAATGTAGGAAGGAAAAGAAGGAAAAACACTACACGCAGAGGAGCAAATGGCATGAAAGGTTGGTAGACTACGTTGGGAGCAAGGAAACGCAAGCTGAGGACTAGACGCAGGCAGGAGCAGCGAAAGAGTTTGCAGATCCGTGGAGCACCAATGAAGGAGGAGCGATGACAGGGATGAGAACATTGAGGTTGTGGGACAAAAATATTGCGTGAGGATGGAAGAGATGTGCTTTATGGACAGAGTGGGAGTTGCAGGTACAACAAGCCGATGCAAGGGTAACAAATTTGGAGATGGTGAAGCAACAAGGGTTTTACCTGTTTCACAAAAAAAAAAATCGAGAAACTTTCTTCTTGCCATACAATCGAAACCCTCCAGATCTGAAAACAACTGAAATTGAAACCCTTGGATAGCAAAACAGCTTGGATAAACCCTCAGAAATCTTCAGAAAACCTTGCAACCTGTAATGGAAAAGACAAACACCCAAAAATAATATGTGCAGAAAATGAAACTAAAACCCTAAATCAGCTAAATAGTTACAACATTTACAGATCTATGGCTCTATAACAACCAGATTTGTCAGTGATCATCAGTAATATTTTCAAAATTTTAGATTTACTATGGAATACTTTAGAAAAACTCTCATGCATTCATAAAATAAATTTAAATGATAAAACCAGGATTGAAACTGGCTGGGCTTTGCAAGAAAATGCTTTGTGGGAGTTGGCTGGTTCAGCCGAGAACTTCCCCAAACACCCACTGATTTTTTCAATAAGGGTTTCCTGCACAGCTCACTTCAACCATCAATAAAGAGGGAAAAAACGGTACTAGATTCCAGATGCAATGGAGATACCTGCCATTATTTCAGAAATACTATTACCATTCAAACCAAATGTTACCAGACTCGGAATCGGCAATAAATCGGCGAGGCAAAAGAGCGAAGAGTTTTAATCGGATTGGGAAAGAATCGGGAAAAAATCAGTGGATACAATAAATAAATATATACACATATATTGAATTAAAAAAAAAAAAAAAAATTCATTGATATTCAATAAAGCCATGTCCAAACAATGCATGATATCAACAGATGTCCAAAAAATCATGAAGGCAAAGTGTATACTTCTCAAGTATAAAATATATTTATTATTGGAAAACATTTAAAAACAGGTACAAAGATTCAAACGATACGAGCAACTTCCAAGTTTTTGTCAACCAACACCACGGACTTACTAAAATCTTACTTGGGGTTACAGTAGCATGACTTCTAAATTGGGTTAAGTTTGCATTGGTAGTGCATTATATCCATTGGTAGATCACTTATACACTCAACAACAACAAATGAATTTAAGTAATTGTTTCATTATGATAAGTCCTTGTAAAGTTCCAACATTTTGCAACGATTTGCTTTTATTCAAAACGATATAGAGCTTTAACACACTGTAACTAGTTTCTTTTATTCAAAATGACATTTTTAAAGGAAAAGAACATTGCTCGACCATTGGGGAGTAGCCACAAATATGTACTTATACCAACCATTGAACCAAGTCAATAGTTTCTTGGATGAGCATCGAGGCAAGTAAGTCGTGTTTGATAAGCAGACCCATAATTCACTTAGGTGACTCTTTGGGCATGGTGAAGGTGGCATGGTTGGACCTAAGGCATAGAAAACCCGGAAAGAAGCGTAGTCTAGTAAGAAGAGCGATCCAACCAATGCTAAAGTTTTTGCCTAATACATGAAGTCGTCTACCTAATATTGTATACATGAAGTCGACCAGCAAAACCCATTGCGATCTTGATGAATTAGAGAAAGAGTTCATGTTTATTGAAGCCAAATTGCACGTAGTGAAGAAAGAACGTGACGGGCGTCGTTTGATCCACGACGTCTCTGGATAGGTGGGCGACAAGAATAAAATAAAGTGACCTCCAAGCACGACAGGTGGCAAGAAGAAGTGAAACTGAAACCACAAAATAAAACCCTACGGACTTTTAACCTATGAATCTGAGTGGCTTGTTGAGTCTTCTACAAATCGCCAGAAATCGCGAGTCAAACTCACGTTAACCATGAGTCAAACTTGGTCAAGACAAGTTTGACTCGCCGAGATTCAAATCGGCTCGTTTGGTTGAAGATCAGAGTCGGAATCGTGAGTACTCGCGAGTGATCGGAGACTCCTGTAACACTG
>APFE030263728.1:2069-16446 GCA_000404065.3 Pinus taeda
ATTTTAAAATCTTAAAATTATTTAAAAATAAAATATTTACACAAATTTCAAAAAAACAAATGTTTCAATGGAGAGAGTATCAAAAACTCCAAAATCACACATAAATTTATTTGTTTTGTAAAGTTGTTCATTCATCATAAATTAAGTGTTTCTTATCGAGTGAGTTCAATACATTATATAAAAAAACATTATATTTAATAAATTGTTATTAATATGATAGACATAAAATAAAAATAAATTAATATAAATTAAATGGTAATAATTTTTTAAAATAATATTAACACTATGGCTGAAAATTGTTGGAATTTTAAGGTTTTTTTAGAGACATGATATTTGACTTTTAATACCATGCCTAAAAATCGTTGGAATTTTAAGGAGATGTGATATTTTATCTTTAATGTCGTGCTTATAGTAGAAATTTGAAGGCTTTTCAGAAGCATGATATTTTATCTTTAATGTTATTATAAAAAAATGTTGACAATTTGCCCCCCAGAAAAAACATCAACACTTTTCATTTTCACGGTGTTTTTTTTCACAAAAAAAATGGGCTTTACTTCCATTTTTAAATAATGTTGAAAATTTACCCCTGCAAAAAAAGAAGAAGAAGAAGAAGAAGAAGAAAACGAAAAGTTACTCCAACATCATCACTTTTTGTTTTTTTTTTAATTGTTTTTCATGGTTTTTTGGGGTTTTTTTGTTAGAGTTCTCATTTTGAGGTAATAGTTCTCAGTAACTTCGTTAATAATTATTAAATCATTATTTAATGATTATTTCTAACCCTTTCTTATTCAACTAATAAGAACTATTTAAATAAATCATTATTTATTTATTACTCCATATTCCCTAATTTCTCTCATGAGATAATTATTAAATTATTTATTATTCTATATATCCCTTATTTCTCTCATGAGATAATTATTAAATCATTATATAATAATAATAAAAATGTGTTAGTCAAGTTGCCTGTGATCTTTCATGCTTGACCTGTGGCTTCAGGAGCTACAACCCAGGGGCATCTAATCCGTCAAAGTCACCAAGGGATTGCATCCTTGCTTGGGCCACACTAGCCCTAAGCTAACTGGATTTTGTAGCATGTCTCATCCCCCTAGCATAGGGCACAACCACCCCCATGAGATTTGATCATGGTCCGCCTTGCTAACAAGGCTTGTGCTAGTGAGACTTGACAAATCATTATTTAATAATTAATTCTATTTTATTTTAACTTTGTTCCCTCAAAATAGTTAATAAATCATTTTTGTTTATAAATTACTTTAACCATTTTCCTTAATTAACTCAATAAATCATTATTTTTTAAGTTAGTTTACTAAGTAAAGATATTTAATCATTTCAAGTAGTCTTTCCCCCTCTAAAATATAATAAAATATTCCTAATGGCTATCTCTTGATATGGTCTAATATTTTTATTTTATTTTTCTAAATCTAGAATTATCCTAATATTTTATTATAAATAGAGAGCTTTTCTTCTTATTCTACACATAACCACTACGTCATCCTACTTATTGTCATGTGACATTTGAGCTCCCACTTTTGAGTTCAAAGCACCACCATTTCCTCTTTGCCTACTACATCCATTAAGGGAGAAAGAGAGTTGAAGTTGAATTCCAGGGTAGCTAAGGACCAGTGCCACGAAAGGAGATTTTGTAGATCCGAGTCTGCATATTCTCCTCACTAGGGGTAATCTTCTTTATTTTTAATAATAAAATCAGTTTGTGTCCATTGGGTTTACAATGTGTTACTTGTTGCTATTTACTTTTCTATTTTGCATAATTGTAATTTGTAGGGTTTTCTAAAAGGTGTTTTGCATATTCAAAGAGTGTTAGCATCTTCTCCACTTATGTTTATTGTCGTTAAAGTTATTTGTCACTAATAACTTAAGTAGAGCTTTTTTGTTCACTTCTTCAAAAACTTCATTATAACATAGGTGCCTAATGTATAAGCATAAGACAATTAACAGGAAAGGCAAGACTTTCTAAGATTGCCTCAAAATTCAATCAAAGCCACTTGTGGCTTTAGAGATAGTGGCATAAAGATACAAAGTCTAGGTAAATCATTAGAGAATAGAGAAAGGGTCAATTTGAAAATATTGATCGCAGTGAAAGCATTATCAAATTTAAATTTAAAGAGAAATTTTGAAGAGATAAGGAATTAGAGGATCATATGAAATTAAGATAATTAAAAAGTCATTAACTCTAATATAGAAAATTGAAAGTATCTTTTTGTTATTATAATTGTAAAGAAAAAATTGACATTTGTAAAATAACAACAAATTATCATGAGATTCATAGTGAAATATGACATTGGACAATTCATAAAACTTTATGGGATGTCATCTTGTAACATTAAGAAGATGGAGTATGGAAATCCTTTTCTTTTAAAATGTCTTGTATGTGATTTTGTCGAAACGCGTCGACAAATGATTTTGTATGTGATTTTGCCGAAATTATTCTCTAAACAAGATTATGGATCACAGAAGCCTAAATTCTTTAATGTCTTGTATGTGTCAAGTTTTTTTTCAATTTCAAAATATTTTTAAGAATATTGAGCTTCCTAACCTTTTAACCCGTCATAACTATGGAAATTTTTAAGAACACTTAGCATTCCTAACATTTTAACCCTCTTAAGGTGCATACTTTTCCTCATATCAAATCTATTAAGGTGCAAACATTTTTTTCACATTCATCCTAAAAAAAATTATCCACATATATATATATATATATATAATTTTAAAAATACCATATTTTAAAATAATAATTTTTTTTAAAAATTCAAAAAATCATTTTTTTTAATTCATTTATTTATATATATATATATATATTCACCCATTTGGAACATCTATGGATTCCAAGAAGGATCTTGGTTGACAACATGCCCCCATTAAAAGTGCCAAGTCCCTATCATTTAGGTGTGATGTCCATAGGCTCTCTGCCATTTAGGTGTGATCCCGATTGCTCATCTTCTACTGCGCTGGCGCCGTCAACACGAACCAAACAACAAACTCGTTGTCCACGTCATCTACACGCTTCTCCACATTTCCAGAAGTCTCCAGACTTGCGATTTACTTACGTGGCAGACACAAACCTTGACGGCGCCGTCAACACACTCCAAAGACCACTCCCGCTCACGTCAAGTACTCGCTTCTCCAAATTTCTGGAAGGATCTATACGTGGGCATTTACTGACGTGGAATATACAAAAGCCAACTAAATCCAGTCAGACAGAATGGACGGCCTCAACATTTTCAAAAAAAACATTAAAGATAAAGGAAATTAGCGGCGAAGTTGTCGGCTTTCTGGAAGGATCTATACGTGGAATATACGAAAGTCAACTAAATCCAGTCAGACAGAATAGACGGCCTCAACATTTAAAAAAAAACCATTAAGGATAAAGGTAATTAGCGGCGAAGTTGTCGGCCGCACGACTATTAGAGGTTATGGCAGAATACAAACGCCGTCAAGTGCGATTGGGAATCGGAATGTTCAACAAATTTTGTTGACAACTCGAGCTTTTGCGATTCTTTTAGTGGTGAATCGATATATTAATGTCCACCAAAGATTTTATGTCGATAACCTGACTTTATTTTAGGCGAGTAATTTTAGTGAGATTTTTTGAAGTTTTGTTGGTGGGTTTTTCTGCTTTGATTTTTTCAAGTTTTGATAGGGATTTATTGAAATTATAAATTTGATGGGTAAGTCTTACACTTGAGGTGCATGGCATAGTGGCCAGGGAAGTCTGTTTCAAACACCCCGGACCACGTTCGATTCCTGTGGCACAGCATTGCTGGCGCATATTTCGGAGGAAGAAGGCTGGCGCATATTTCGGAGGAAGAAGGTTTATTCCAATGATTTGACGGATGACGGCTGATGACGTGGCACGATGTGATTGTATATGTGTATAATATGATTGTAAATGTGATTTTCCTGGTGAAAAAAAGAATACATATATATAATCAAAAAACCAGTTTAAATAACATAAATCAAGATTTCCCCGGATCCGGGTGCTCGCCAAGTGCTGCCACCTCAGAAATCAACGTGCCCGACACATGACTGCCGGAACGGCAGCTGGACGGAGGGCGATAGCCTTAACTGCTCGCAGCTCCTGGAGGACGGCATTCATTGTGCCTCGCCGCCGATCCCTACACAGGACAACCTACCGTTAATAGCTCTTCACTGCCCTGCAGAAGCCTTAATGTCGCCTCCAGGCTCGAATTTGGCGTCCATCTCTGATAAATTGAACCGCGCAGAGCCCAAATGCAGACATGCTCTGAGAAATTCTCTCCGCCACTCTGTTCCGTCCTCTGCTCAGCGCGTGGTCGACCCTTCGGCTCTCGAGCTTTCTCAGTCGTTTCTTGGCTCCTTGTCGAGTTTATATAACCAGACTTCCACGGAAGCCAAGATGCGTACTCGTGGTGTGTCTCGCAGAGACGGTTCTTCGGCCTCCAGGGGTCGAGCTCGCCCTTCTACATCGCCTCTGGTCATCCCCATTTCCTCAGCCTCCCCTTCATCTCCACCGCCCTCTCCCACCAGGCCTGCCCCAATTCTTCCTTTCAGAATTCGCGGTTTACCTTCCGAAGTCGCCTCCATCAGCCCATCATCACCTTTACTACGACCATCATGGTTTCAGAGGAAGCCGAGGAAACTGTTGACCCCATCAGCTCATCCACCCCTTCCCCTGAAGGAAGCCTCTCGCAGGAAGCCGAAGTTAACCCTCCCCCCTCTGCCATGCATATGCAAGAGGACTCCCCGCGGAATGTGGAGGTTCCTGGTATGCCGAATGTCGAAGAGACGGAAATCATTGCCTGCGGTCCTGTTCAGCGGAATTTCGGAATCATGCACCTGCTCACTCAATCGGAAGAAGGAGTTCGTGAAGAAGAGGACGTGTCTCAGCCAGCTGCTCCAACTTCCGCACCCGCCCGACGCCCAGACCCGCAAAGTTCGGGCAAGTAAATGTTTTTTGGTCCACATGATCATATCTTTTTGTGCAGGTTTTGGTTCACCTCCTCTTCGGCCACCTTTTCATATCCACCTAGTCGCTCTTAATGCAGGGCTGAGGCCGACCTCAAAGCCCATTTTCCCTCTGCTAATCTACACGCTATTATGTATGTTTGGGAATTTTTGGTGGTTCGCTTCCTCTGCTTGGCTTCCCTTGCAAGCACGAAGCTCTTTTGTAATGTCTATCATACGCCTGCTGCCTGGTTTCTCCTCTTCCTCTACAGGCACAGTGCTCGTCTTCTGCTCTCTAGTTTCACTGCTAAGGGCCAGGAAACTGGCCCTCTGAGGCATTGTCCTCATTGTAAATATTTTTCACTTTTTTATTAATAGATTTAGCTCTTATTCAAAAAAAAAAAAAAAAAAAAAAAAAAAAAAAAAAAAAAAAGAGAAGGAAAAGAAAAGATTTCAAGTAAAAAATTTCAATCAAAATACTAGTTTAAATAACACAAATCAAAATTTCAAGTAAAAAATTTCCACTAAATTCTAGTACCAGAAAGTCCAAAAAAAAATCTGGTACTGAAAAGTCCAAAAATTTCACAGTAAAAACAACTCCCTATTTTAAGAAACGAAATTGGAAACTATCAATTTTTGGATACTTTATTTCTTCATTTATTTGGAAAATTAGATTAATTAGGAATGTTTTAAATTGGATTACATTTGAATTTGTTTTGGTAATGTGAAGTATATACGATTTCAACTTGTCATTTACTTTTAATAAAAATATTGTGCTATATTTGAATTTTTCTTTTTAATATACACAGTGATTCTATTACTCGTAACCATAATTGGATTGTGAATATAATTGGATAGAGATCACTGACATTAATAATAAAAAAACTTACATAGCAATATGTTATTTCCCCCCATCAATTCTAACTTCTATAAGAAGAAGAATTTAGATAAAAATAGTCCTTACAATGGTTTAGAGAATGATATTTCTAGCCTAAGGAATGAAGGTAATATCCTTTTAATAGGTGACTTTAATGCTTGAACTTCAAGCAACCAAGCTATTATTCTAAGTAATCATTCCGACCCTAATCCTCTTTGGTTAGACAAAGACCCTATTTTGGCTAGTAGGTACAAAAGGAGCTCTGAAGACCTCAAGGAGAATTTGTTTGGGTCAGAGCTAGTCAAGCTCTATAGTGCTCAAGATCTCATAATTTGCAACGGTCTAAAGAAGTGGCCCAACTCTAGCCAGATGACCTGCATCCATGGGCTTGGTAGCAGCATGGTAGACTATGTTATTTCCGATCTCCCTTTATACAACGAAATAATAAATTTTGACATCTTAAACGACCACGAGCCTAACTCTGATCATAGGCCTTTACTTATAACTCTCAATTTTGTCATGCATAGAGATCGCATAGAAAATAATCCTTATAGCCAAAAGAACTTAATATCTGATAGAAATAAAAACGATCTCTTTCTAAATGAATTAAAAACTAATTTGCTTCCTTTATCTAGTATAGACAACATAGAAGACTTGTATCATAATTTTACTAAAACCCTCTCATATTCTACCAACAAGTTCTCAATTGAAGTTTCAAATAATAATAAAAAATAGCAAAACCAACCCATCGTATGACAAAGATTGTAAAAGTGCGAAGAGAGCAATTAAGGAAGTTGTTGATGAATCTCTTAAAATGGGCAAGATAAAAATATACAAAGCCCTAACTAAAAGGAAAAAGAGGTAATACATTCGTAAAAGACAAGAGAATCTCTTACACCTCTCTAAGGTAGCTCCTAAGAAATTTTGGAGGCAGATTTTGAATAGGAAAACTAATGATAATAATAAAATTGCTTTACACGATTGGAATTCCTATCTTAAAAAGCTCTATGAATCTCCAAATGTCATGGATAACTTTGAAACCCTGCTCACAACAAAAGAAGTGTTCTCATTAGAAGACATTGATTTTGGGGTTAATCATCTAGAAAATGGGAAAGCTAAGGACATTGAAGGTTACCAGGCAGAAATCTTAAAAATAGGAGGTCCTGTCCTCATCCCCCACATCCACAAGCTTTTCAATCAAGCAGTCAAGCAAGGGTTCCCTAAACCATGGACCGAGAGCCTCATTATCCCTATTTTTAAAAGTGGGGATACAAATAACCCCTCTAATTATCAGACAATCATGATCAACCCCTTAGCCAAGTTATATGTTATTATTTTGGAAAAGAAGTTGAGCTTATGGCTTGAAAGTGAAGGTAAGCGGGCTAAAGGCCAAGCAGGTTTTAGAAGGCATCACTCAACAACAAACCACCTCATTACGCTTAGGATCATTGTGGAGGAATGTCGTAATGATAAATCCAACCTCTTTTGTTGCTTTGTGGACTTTAGAAAGGCTTTCGATACGATTCCTAGAAACAACCTTTGGAATAGATTAGAAGAGCTAAAGGTTCCTTTCGAGTTGAGTGCTGCTGCTATAAGGCTATACGAGAATGTGATTGCCAAGCTAAAAAGAAATGAGGGGTGGTCGAAAGATATTAAATGTAATATCAGAGTTAAACAAGGTTGCCCCCTCTCCCCTACCCTATTTGGCATTTACATCGACAAGCTTGAAGGTTATTTAGAGGAAGTAGGATGTGCTGGCACGATCTTAGCTGGGATAATCATCATCTTTCTTCTCTATGCTGACGATTTTTTTCTTCTCACAAGGTGCCCATCTGATCTTGCTAAGCAACTTAGGCTTCTTAAGGATTTATGCTCTACCATGGGTATGACTGTTAACACTGACAAAACAAAGGTTGTGATTATCAAATCCAAGAAGGACACTTAGTTAATTTTATGTATGACAATAACAACTTGGAGGAAGTGTATTCTAACAAGTACCTAGGAATTGATATTCATCACAAGCTCAAATGGAACTATCGCATTGAGAAAAGGATTAATGGAGGGTGGAAAGCTTATTTTGGTCTTGAAAATAATTGTAAAACAACAAACCTCGTAATGTGGGATAAAAAGAAGTTCCTCTTTGAAACTTTAGTCACTCCTGTTATCTTATATGGATGTAAGGTCTGGGGTTGCAGCGTCTCTAGAGAATCCTGGAGAAAGATTGAGCAAATTCAAAAGTGTTTTACAACGTATAACCTGAAAATTAAAAGCAATACACCCTATCCTATTCTCCTTATAGGAGTAGGTCTTTCCCCTATCGAGAGCCGAGCTATGACTAGGCTTCTGGTGTACAAGCACAAACTCAATAACAAGGAGATCATAGACTTCCTAAGCTAGCTTTAACTTCCAGCCAAAACCACCTAAGGCTCAAGTGGGGGTGGTATAAAGACACGAGGGCTCGGTTAAACCATTGGGAGATCAACAAGAATGATGCATTAAAACATTAATAACATTAAAAATATGTTACTTCTAAGTTCAAAGAAAAAAAGTGGTCTGAGAAAGATTTAGTAGCTAAAAGGAAATTAAGTTATTATAAGAAGGTCATCAACCCCACCCTAGAAGATCAAAAGTATCTCTATGTTTTAACTAGCTCAAAGAAGAAAATTAATATAGCGAAGATTAGAACAAACTCTCATGAGCTCCATAGTGAAACAGGTCATTGGGGCAGTGCCTAAAACACCATGGATGGAAAGGATCTGCTATCTCTGTGAGAATAGGAACATCGAGGATGAAAACCACTTCCTCTTAGAGTGTCTCGCGTACAACCACATTAGATCTCAGTTTCATAATCTCTGTCACAATACTGACCTTCCTAGCCTTTTACGATGTCAAGATTATAGTGAGCTCGGAAGGCTTCTCTCCATGCTTTTTGAGCATAGGAATAAAATCTTAAATCAAACTAAATAATTTGTTTATTTAGGTCCGGTAGACCAAAGTTTGGTCTCAGTGGACGTTAATCATCATCATATATATTTATTGTTGGTTATATATTTTCATTAATAGCAATTTATATTAATACATAAAATAGATAGGTAGGTTGATGATGTTTTGTTTTTAGTTTAGAGTTCTATTTTGAATTGAGATATATAGAAGGAAGTTAGATAAAAAGATTAACTGAAGTCCTAAAAGTATGTTTATAGGCAAACCAAAAGTTTAGAAAGTGATTGATTAACATATGCATATCATTCGGAAGAATAAAAATGGAAACCAACACCACTTGAACTTCAAAACTAGTAAACCTATAGAAACTAATAAAAAGAAAAATTTTGTGAAACATGCATAAAAGGCTAAATTTACACTATCAGAGGAACAGAGCTTTGAAGGCACATCTGTTATAATGTCAACGGGGTGGTCTCTAGAACTAGCAACGAATTTTGAGGCCAAAATTCCACCATGTTTCTTATCTAGCCATTTGTAGAGGGTAAGGGGCACTTGCCCTTGCTTTTCTAACTTGTTTAGGCATATGTAAAGCTCCCATTATTCTAGCTCCATACTAGTAAATGCATAAATGACTAGTAGCTTGGTGTACCAATACAATTCCAAAGTCCAAAAAAATTTGGTCTCGTGGGTATGACTCAAATCCATGTCTAGAATGAACTACTCATTTTTTTATGGAAAGCCTCATTTGGATGGAACCTCTCTCATATTTGACTTCTTCTTCCAATAATTTTAGTTTTTTGTGACATGCAGGAGAAACAATGGTGTGAAAGGACTAGGAAGCTTCCCTAACAACAATTTCAACCCTCATGCAATGAATAGGAGCCTTGCTGAGTCAGCAAATTATCATTCAAAATACCTATTTTTAACCATTTTTACTTTCTCTTGTCACCCATCCATTACCCATTTTTATGTTCTTCACAAGTATGGCGTGAAAGGACTAGGAAGCTTCCCTAACAACAAGTTCAACCCTCATGCAATGAATAGGAGCCTTGCTGAGTCAACAAATTATCATTCAAAATACCTATTTTTAACCATTTTTACTTTATCTTGTCACCCATCCATTACCCATTTTGGTGTGTTTCTTCACAAGTATATCAAAACAAGCTTACGAATGTTAATTGTCATTATTTTCCTTTATTTTTAATGAATAAATGGATTAAGAGTTAATTTATTGCTAATGATGGATTAAACAATTCAGTTCGTGTAACTCCTATGTAGTTTCGGTAACCATCCTCCAAGGTTGGCATATTTACACAACTCCAAGTGGAATTCCGAGGCATGGGTTTTGTCTCTAGGAACAATGACATGGTTTCATTTTATTTACATTGCACACATACCAATTTAAGAGGTATTCAAGTTATGATAAAAAATTTGGACAACTTGTGTCAAACATAATTGCGTAACCAACTTTGGGTGTGGTTTCTAGAAAACAAAGTAGAATGTGGAAAATCAAAGACATGGGTTTTGTTCAAAACATCCCCAATTAGGTGACATGAGATAATTTTCTCCAAAAATTATGCAACTTCGTAGATATACATGGTTATTTCAAGGTAATAATTATGGTTATAGTCGTTAACAAGTTGTGCCCCAAAAAAAATAGTTAGTCAACAAGGGAACAAACTACATACTATTTTTAAATGATTTTGTGATAGAATGATTGAATGTAATCAGATCTTGGGGTGTCCTCTAACCAATATCACACAAAAATAAGTCAATGTAATATCTTGTAAATATGTCTATATTTGATAGTCCAAAATTTGGGGAATTGGTTCCAATTCATCCCATATTTTTTATATAACATGAAAGAGATGAGTAGAGGTAAGGGGAAGAGAGAAAGGTAGTAAGGAAGTAATGGTATTAAAGGAATAGAGAATGATATTGTTGATTATTCATTCCTTGGATTTTTTGGTTGTGTACTATTAAAGACTCCTTTTTAATGAAATTGTTAATTATTGGTGTTAGAGATCATGGTAGAGTGAGTTTCTTTTCAATTTTGTAGTTTCCTTAGGCAGCGTGGCACCAGTTAGAAAGGATCCACTAACTCATCCCATGCTGCCTCATTCTCTTTCTTTTTTGTATTGTAGAACAATTTAGTTGTTTTCCTTCCAATGTAATAGATAGGTTCTAAATGTGTCATTTATTTCTTGCTTTAATCATTGAAGTTTCATTGCTTCTGCTTTGTTATGTCGTTCACAGTAACAGAAGTAGGATTGGTCATTGAAAGATGAGGTTAACACATAGTAACTCTTCATGGTTGCATAAGCACCATGTTTAATCATCATGAAATATTGTAATCTGTCATGAGGAGGCTCTACGTTGATATCCCAATGATCACCATATCTCATTGATTTTCCCTTTCTGTGCTTGCATTTAAATTGTTTTTTGATAAAAGTGAGATAGCTTCCTAAAGAGTTTACATACACACTGCAACTTCTCCTTGTTTGTATGAGTGCCCTATCTCAAAGTAAAAGAGTGTAGCCTAGGTGAAGAGGCTTTGTGTTGTTGCCCTAGGTATCTTTATGTATGAATGTCATTTGTTTCCATCTTTTAGCATAGGTTAGGAAGTCTCTCTGCACAAATAGTGTAGCATCTTGAATTCTATAGACCCTAGGTTGACAATTTAATGTTGAATATTCAAGAAATTAATTCGAACTACAATACTGATCAGTGAAGAACTAGATGGACAATTAGAAATGTGTTGTCATTAATGGAAAAAGTGACGAGGATGAAGGCAGGAGCAACGAATATTGCAAGAAGAATGACGATCAACTCAAGGTATGTAGAAGACAAAGGTGGAAATGGTACAGGATATTTGAAGCCATTTTTAGCTTATAAGATCACTCTAATAGCAATTGAAACCCACTCAAATGGAAAGAGCTATAAAAGAGATTTCCAATGGTATGAGGAAGATCACAAATAACCTCCAAGATAATAGATTATTTCTAGTCAAAGTCAGGGCCCCCAAAGTCAAAGTTGCAGAGTTCAAGTCATTGGAAGGACTCTTTGGAATAAGCTAGTTTAGTGACATTACCAAAAATAGCGGAGAAGTTGGTGGAGCCACTATCCAAAGGAACAAAAAAACATGGCACAATGAAAAATGGGTGACAAATTTTTTTATTGGTCATGGAATAACCCACTTAACAACTCATCCTGATGGGTGTTTCCTCTGAGGATTCATAAAAGCACACTATGGGGACTGCCTAGGATGATGCAAGCATCGGAAGATGTGGATCAGAGCAACTCAACAAGAATTTTTTCTATTGGTTGGTGGTAGGACCCACTGCACACATCATCCAAATGGAAGGTTATCACAGAAGGATCAAGAAGTGGGCACAAAGGGGTATATGGGATGATGCAAGAATGGGAAAATGTGGCCTAATAAAGGAATAGTGGAAGCATTTATTGTTGGCCGATGGTGGAGCCACACTTAACACATTATCCCGGTGGGTGTAGCCTAGAAGGTTTCAATGGGCACATGATTGTGGAAGCCTGGGATGATGCAAGCTTGGCCTAGGAAATCATTCCCCAGAAAGGAGCAACAAAATCATGAAAGGTCTAGGATGAGTCAGGGTTGGTATAGCATGGACAAGGCGTACAACAACAAAGCCCAATGGTATTGTAGTTGGGAAAATGTGGAAAAGCAAGCACAATGTTAAATAAATTGAACGAGACTCTTATAAAATTAACGAAGGCAATTAGCGCAAAACCAAGGCATGGGACCCTTTCTCTCTCCTCTTTGATAAGACGCATGGCAACATTTTAGTGGTGGTGATGATGTCAGCATGACATAGGTGCAAAGGACACATGGTAGGAAGATATAACCATTTCAAGTACCCTAGCGGGCCAAATATTGGTGACATATGTCACACTTCAGAGGTGCCACATGGTAGAGATTACATAAGCATGACATCATACCAAAGGCTTTTATCCTGGAAGGTTTATTAAAGAGCACATAGGAGGAAGCTTCGGGTTGAATTTCCATTGGGTACATGTGGTAGTTACAATCAACTCAACTTCTTCTTGATGAGTCCATGAGCATAGGGGTGGTACCCACTGGGACAACTCTTCCCAGTACCCAGACCTTGGAAGGAATTAACAAAGTGCATATGAGGAACCATCGGGTTGACTAAGCATCGGGATGAGTTAGCAGCTTTATGGTAGAGTAAAAACTAAGGAGAATGGGGCATAGAGAGGACCCAAATGGGCACGTAATCCCAGAAGGTTTATCCCAGAGGGAAACCAAAGGTGCAAATGGAGAAATGGCCAGGAGAATAGAGCCAGGAGATGGAAAGGATCATGACAAGTGACGATCTTTCAAGTAACAAAAATGCTTTAGCACCGAGATTTGGTGTTATTAAAACATTGTGACCAAAGGCATGGAAAATTTACAATGTTCAATTAGCCCTTAAGGCTATAGAATAAAAGAGAACCAAAAAATATTACAACATCTATTTTTCAACACTCTATTTAAAAATTGTTTGGGCTTTACACATGGATGAGTCATCAACCTTTGAATATTAGTGTTATTCCAAATCTATAAAAGCGCACCACTAAAAGTGAAAATGGATGGCATGAATGAATTGGAAGAAAATATAACGGCATAGAAAAATTAAGAGACATATTTTTTAGTTAAACTAAATTTGGTGATACACCAAATTTAGAAAGTCCTAGCTAAAATCTGTAAAAATCCATAATAGCAAAATTGATAAGTTAAGCTCATTTATTTAAGCAGAAATAGGTAAGAAGAGTTTGAAGACTTTTAGAGCAGATTGAGATACCTTGATAGAAGTAGGACAAAGGAAAAAGGACAAGATCCATGCAAAGAGAGCTAGAGTTTCGATTTTAAAAATATCATTCTAAAACCTTTATAAGCATAATTAAATTTTCAATTTGGTGATTGGAATGAGAGTGTGTATGCAAGTTTGTTGGAGATGTCGTTGGTGTGTTCAGTAATGAAATATTGTTGAAGGTGTTGGTGATGGTGGTTTTGGTGAGTTTTTTAGAGAAAATTTAATTTATTTTGGAAAAGGGAATGGCTTCATTATTTGAGTATGAAAATTGTATGAAATATAATCATGGAGGTCGTGCAAGTTGTATCTTGTAGATAAAGGGTTGTATCTCCTTCTAGCAATTGTTGGTAAAAAAATAGGGTTTGAAGCTCCTTTCAATAGTTGCTGATAAACTTAGGGGTTGTAGCTCCTTTAAGTTGTAGTTGATAAATTAGGAATGAAAGATCTCGTACTTCAGCCTTGGCAGAGCACTCCGCGAAAACAAAACACCATATCTACTTCGAAAGCGCCTCAATTGTCGCAAGGGAGGAGCAACATCATAGACGAAAGATCATAGAAGCTCTCGAAATTATCAAACATCCTCATAATCTGAACAGAGACAGTGGCTTGGAGATTAGCGGGAGCTGGCTTCCCTTGATTAGGGAAATCAGGAGCGCCAACACATACCAGGTATAGCATATTTTTTCCTTTATCATTAAATAAATAATAATTATAAAAATAAAAATAAATTAAATAATTAAATAATTAAACC